>BPLR01015086.1:0-33105 GCA_021605095.1 Caerostris extrusa
GCCTTGATCAGACAATTTATATTTATTATTATTATTTACTAAGTAAAGTTTTCTTGTAATTACACAACAGCAGCGCTGGTTTTTTTTTTTCAAATTGGAGACAGTATAACTTTTTTTAATATTTTGGTTAACATAAGTTAACCACTAGTAAGTTAGTAATTTAGCCATTTGTAGTGATGGAGTTAATTACTAACTCCATTATAAGACTATATAAAACCATTTTTACTTGAAGAAGTAATAATCAATTTTTCAATCGTAAAATTTATCGTTATGAATTGCTTATTTAAATACTAATAATATTTGCAACATTTTACAAACTTACATTCTTAATAATTATGTAAGGCATAGAACTTTAGAACTTTTGAAAAAAAGAACTTTTAAAACTTTATATAACTTTTTAAAAATATATATATTCTTAACATTAATTTTAAAAAATTATTGTGACCAGTACTTTTATATGTTAATTGCCTTCAGTACTTAGTAACAAATATTCACATCGATGTTTTTATGGAACAGAAATCCGGTAACGAGTTCTTCAAAAACTTTATATTTTTTAATATTTTTCTGGTCGAGTTATCAACCAAAATTATTAAAATAGCTATATAATCAACTAATCTATCATCACTTGTTTATTCCCATGCAAATCTTTATAAAAGTATCTAACCATTTGTAGAATTAAATCAAAATAGTTAATTTTTATTCCTGGAGAAGATAGTTAGAGAAAAATCCGAAACTTTTCAGATGTCATCGTGTATAAGCTGTCAACCAAGACACATTTCAAAAAGAAAAAAAAAACTGTTTAAACAACACAAATTTAGAACATCATTCCTTTTCTAGCTTAAATTTAAAATGTACTTTATAAAATGTTAATATTACTTTTAATATTTGAGCTACAATTTATATATATATATATATATTTTACAAATTAAATACATTCTTGGTGGTATTAATTATTCTTTTTCAAAATAAGAATAATTAATCTCACCAACAGAATTTATAAATAATAGCTCTTGTGAATAGCAAACTAAGTAAATATTTTAATTTAAAAAAATGATATATAAAATTTTGTAAAAAAATATACACGAAAAATTTCCAAAAGAATAATCATATTTTTAATCACTTCATATTTCTTTCATAAAATATGATTCGTCCTAAATTAAAATCACGGAAAGTGGATAATTGCTAGCGGTAGGCAATTAAAAAATATACATTTTAAGTAAGATATAACAAGAAGAAAAAATGTAATTAGATTTAGAACATAAATAGAGAAATAGTAATAATTATTATGCAAATTCAAGCTTGAATCTTGCGTATATTAATTAAAAGAAGCCGTTTCAAATTAGAAAGCACGTTCTTCTTTCTCTTCCAGTGATATGTCTTAGGACAAAATGTTTTCGAAAAAAAGAATTTGAATCTTTTATCCGTAAAATTTTATAATTTTTTATGCTCATATTCATTTTAATGCAACAAGCTCATTTTAAAAATTTAGCCTACGTGACATAAAATTTCAAAAATATGCTATTGTTATCTAGTTCAGTTTACTTTTAATAGTAAACTTTCGTGTGATAATGATTAAAAATTTTCACAGTGTAATATTTTACTGAATTTGAAATAATATCCATTGTTTTGTGATGAGATGAAGTTTTTGCATAAAATTTAGAGGAATTCCTTTTAACAATAGTAAATATATTCAAATGAAAATTCCAAAAGCAGTCTTCCTACAGGTAAAAGCATGTTTATTGGTAATTTTAATGGTAATTTTCAATGGTAATTTCTGATAATTTTCAATGGTAATTTTTGGTAATTTCTGATAATTTTCAATGGAGATTTATGGTATTTATGACAATTTTCAATGGTAATTTTTCCAAATTTTCATGTCGTTTATGAGAAAATCTGATAATTTCCGACACACCAGATGCTGAAGAGATGACGAAACTTCTGTCACAATCGCATTGAGCATTTCGTTTTCAAAGGCACTAAATACACCGCTACATTTGGAATTTGTGCCCTCTGGTTGAGTGTGTTGCTGTTAAGCATATGTCTTATATATTAGGAAAATTCATTTTTCTTAAAATATACATTTATATTTAACAACATTATTTTCAAGTGAGTACACAACTCCTTGGTTAAAAGCAATTAGTTTTAAAGCGGAAGAAATTAATTCCGGCTTTTCTACAAAATAATTGAATTTCGTGGTACATTGGAGTTAGTACTTCTGCTAACATTGGATCATTTGGAAGAGATATAACCATTTAAACAGACTTACAAGCCTTATCTGGCCTAATTTCAAACCCATTATTTTCAGTAGAAACTGCTGGCCTTTTAAATTAAGCATGGGTAAGCAAGAGATACTTTGCAATAATTTAATTCAAGTCGTTTCGTAACTTGTGTTAAAGTTACTCCAATAGTTAAAATGAAAGTAATAGAGAAATTTTTCTGACAAGCAAATAAATATATTGTCGATCTGTACAAATACGTTTTTTAAGATTATGTTATATTAAATATAGCTAAAAATGCTTTGTTACTGTTCATAGTGCTGTTAATGTTACAAATTTCCAAAAAAATTTTAAATTAGGTAATAAAATTAAATGCACTTTTTTTAACAAATACGTTTAAACACTTTTTAACAAATATGCAAAAAAAAATGCTTGTTTAAAATCTTATCATACATAGTTCAATTAACAATATTTTTCAATGCTTCTGAACTAGTATGCCATGGAGTTTTTTATCAATGGGTAGCGGGAAAGACGTATTTAATTCCAAATGCAGAAACATTTAACATATATGTTAAATGTTTCTTTCACGCTGTTTGTTTGGCTCACATACGATATTGTATGTCGAATGAGAGAAAATGAAAAAAATATCCCCCCGTGACTTTAAGCTATGCCGATTGTAAATACAGAACACCTTTATGTACTCTTATCCTCGTCCACGAATCTTCTTGTTTCTGATAGCACTGATGGCAGAACATTGCTTCACCATATTCGCCATTCTGAAATTCATGGAGAATAAATTATATGTCCAGAAATTTAAATTCAATATCAATTTTGCATGCCTAAACGCATAACTAATAATAAAACAAATCCAAAATGTTCACAAATTGATATTTTTAACTTACTTTGAAGTGAGATTTTTTTCCTTTTGAAAATAAATATAATATAAATGTAATTTTTTTTACTATTCTATTCGATTGTTTAATTTATTCAGAAAATAAATAGAATAAATAAATAAATAAAAAATGTTTTAACTATAATTAAATCAAATAAAAATTAAACTAGAAGCCTTATATTTATTCTTATTTTGCCATATTACATTTTCATTCCATGCTTTTAAATAAAATGTAATATTGAAAAATACAAGCAGAACTATCAAAAATAAAATTGATTTTCTGCTAAAGTTTTCCAAGTCAAAATAAAATATATTAGCGTTGGACTTAATATTTCTATAGTGCGTACAAGGTACGCTATATAGAGACTTATGGGAATGCCGTATATGAAATGTAAATTTCCTCACATGCTAAAAAAGAAAGCACAATAATTTTTTCTATCGTAATAATTTAGCGTCTGCTACATAACTAAACTCTTTTCTGAGTATAAAATTTTAACTTGAGGAAAACAGTTGAATATACTTTTATTATAATAGATAGCAAGAAATATTATCTTTCTTTAAAAATAAATTATGTAGAATACAATAAATAACAGTGTTTTTATAGTCAAGCAAATAGCTGAGGAAAAAAAAAACATTTTACATTTTGTCAAAAATTAGTAATTTTTGTATTACTAAATAATAAAATTTTTCATAAAAGCTTTTTCTTTTTTATAAAATTATATGTATTTACACTTTCTATCATGCCTTGTCTATAATGAACAAAAAAGGAATTTGTAGGAAGAAAATTCTTTCTTAGATTTTGGAACAGAGGAGGAGTAAAATTTGAACCAATCACTCAATGTTATTTCACTGAGTTATTGTTTTTAATGTTTTATCAACTAAATTCTTATTCAGTTCTTCAAAAAATATTTCAATTCATACCAATTCAATGCTTCAAGAAAAAAATTTAATACAAAAAAAAGAGAAAAACTGAAATAAAATCATATAAAAGGAAAGATTAAATTATAATTTAAAAAAATTTCAAACAATAGTAAATATAAATTCAAGAAAATTGTTTCTTATAGTATGTTAAAAGCATCTTCTATTTTTTATACCACTGGTCATTTCCTCAGCAATACATCAATGTATTGCTATATCCTATCTCATACAAGGTTTACTCTCTACAAGATGTAAGAAATCTCAACACCCAAAACATAAATCATCATATCCAATCTCACCTACTCCCTCTTTTCATTTCACCCAACCGATAGGAAAAACACAAAGGCTTACAAAGAAAAAACCTGTATAAAAAGAAAAACAAAGGAAAATAATGATTTCACTTTAATTTTGTGTACATTTTCCAAATCCTTCATTGGGGAGTTTTCTATCCCCCACTTCACCTTCTAGAGACTAGTAGTAGAAATTCCTATCCTATCACTAATCGCGCGAATCCTGAAATAAAAAAAAGGCTTCTTGTCATTTTACTACAATAGGAAAGAACTCCCATAGAGCTCACCCATTTCTAATGGAATCAACAACAAAGGCAATCACTCATCCACTTTTTTTTTTTTTTTTCTTTCTCCCTCTATAGGATGATGGTGAAGAAATATTGCATTTAATGTTTTTCTCCGAATAAGTTGGTAAAAGCAACATACAAAACATTTACGATTATTCATAAATGAGGCTATCCTTTGTTGTTAAACTTTGTTTAAAATACGGAGATCATAGAGCATTATTATAATTAAACGCAACAAATTTTTAAAATGTTAAATTAGTATACAAAAAATTGAGAAAGTTTATAAAACTAGTAATCAGCATCTCAGATTTTCAAAAGAATTTCAATTGATTAATTGCATTCATATATAAAAATATATATATATATATGTGCGTATATATATATATATAGATTAAACAGTTTTTTTGCTCTATTTATACTACCAAATATACATTACTACCTACATACATATATAGAGAGAGATAGATAGATAGATATATTCGTATATTTGCGGCAAAAGAGTAAAAATTAATAGTTTAATTTTAATAAGTTAATTTCAACAAATAAAAAATATATAAACAACGAAGTCCAATTTTTTATCATCATTTTATGTAAAAAAAGTTTCGCCCACTCATGGCGCAGTTCTTAAAATATTACTGTTACAAATAATAATCATATACAAAAATTATTATAACTTTTAAATATAACTTTAAATTTTAACTATAAATATTCCCATATGTGTGTGTATATAGATTAGATTAAACGGCTTTGTTCTATTTACACTACCATATATACATTACTACCCACACAAATATATATATTCGTATATTTTTATAAAAAGTAAAATTAAGTAGTTTAATTTTAATAGTTAATTTCAACAAATAAAGAATACATAGATAACGAAGTCAGTTTTTTAATCATCATTTTATGTGGGTTTCGCCCACTTTCTTGGCGTAATTCTTTAGAATACTACTGTCACAAATAATAATCACTTACAAAAACTCTATATTGTTTAACTTTAACTATAACATAAATATGATTTATAATAAATATTCCCATTTTAAAACTTTTAATACACCCTCGGGATTAGAGTTCAGATTATTTGAAAATAGAGCAGAAAAAAAGATTTTTTTTGTTTAAAAGTAAAATTGAAACTACTTTTAAAAAGATTTATTTTTTTCTCTTAAAATTGACAAAATATAAGCTAACGAGTTTTTTTTAAAGATAATTTTGTACTGGATTATACATTTGGATTAATGTTCTAAATTACATTATGTGTGTACAATCATTTGCAATTTTATAACAATATCATACTTAGTGACTATTTCTTTTGCATCCTATTTATCCATAAATAATTTTTTAGAAAAAAAAACAATTTTATGACTTTCAAATGATTTTTAAAAAAGACTAGGACACCATATAAACCCTCGATAAAGTCTTTTTTTTTTTTTCAATTATATTAATAAATTGCTTTGATAAATAAACTGGAAAAAAAATAAAATTTATAAATATCCATGTCATAATAAAATAAAAATAATATTACTAACATGATATAATCAAAAGCCTCTTAGAAATCTTCACTTAAAAAAAAAAAAGCGAGCTGTTAATCATTATTAATTAAAAGGATTATTTTTCTTACAATACAGATGCTTATCTAAGATGATTGATATGTAAATCCCCCGCATAAAAACATAAAACTCCTTACATAAAAGAATCATACGCTTCTTATCATCTTTAATCCCCATTTAATCAATGATAAAAAAAATCATAATTTTTTTTTTCTTCCTTTCTTTTTTAAGCAGATTCATCTGAGCCAATCATGACCGCAGATGACGACGAAGGCATGACCAAGAACAAAGGAGAGCCACTCTTTTGTCCATCGTCAACCCCCTGGATGTCCTGCGACAACGTCTCATGCTCGAAATGGCCCGCAGGAGGATGAAGGAGAACCAGGACCAAATCCGCGAAAACGCCATCCCTCCTCAAAAATCTCGGAAAACGATCTTCTTTCAGCAACATGGACAACAAAGGAACGAAGCAGGACTACATTCGAAGAATACAAGTACGTCGGCCACTTGTAGTAATATCCTAGAGTACACTTTCAGAATCGATTGTATTGCTTGTTTTTTAATTATTTATATGCAGACATGTCTGGCTGAAGAATAGGTCGGAATGCATATCATTTATTTGATACGACTAGAATTTTGTTGATTTTTGTGTCTGTATTCACTTGATCGCTTTTGTAATCACAGAGTCGAAAGTAAATAATAAATAAATAAATAAAACTTACACATAAGCATTGATCAATTTCAGTAGTCAAAAAACACTTTCACTAAAAATTAATTAACAATATTGTTATTAACATAATTATTGTAACACTATAATTAATTTGCATAATTATTGTAGAACTTAATACTTAACCTTTAATTAAAAATATAATGCAAATTATCTTGCACAGGACGTGAATAAATGGGTCTTGGGCATATAACAAAATTATGTTGAAAAAAACTAGAATATTTACATATAAAAATGTTTATATATATATAAAACGCTTTGTACAAATAATCACTTAGTGAACGTATCACAACTGCTAATTCATAGTTCCTCAAATAATGATCATTAATATATGGCAGTTGAAAAAGAACTATGATCAACTAAAAGATAAATGATAAATTGATGAGCTTTTAAAGCTACACTTAAAGCCAAAAAAATTGTTATGTTAAAAAAAAAGTCATGTAAAAAAGTTTTGTATGTATCTGTATATATACTATATATACACAGTCCAGTCATATTAATGTAACCACCACCTACTTTCGACGTCAACGTGAAATAACCAATCACAAAAGGCAGGTGGCAGCACATTGCAGTGGAGTGTATATAAAGAATTCCATAATACCACATTCCATACTCCACTTAAACCAGAATATAAAGAATGTATATTCAGTATATTTTTTATTTATATATATATATATATATATATATACTATATATATTTTATATATATATATATATATATATATATATAAAATATACACTCTTGTATATTCTGGCTTTAGTGGAGTATGGCATGTGGTATTAAGTGGAATTCTTTATATACACTCCACCACTCCATATATATATAGTGCTTCCAGTACTCCATTTCATTGAGTTAAATCTATAAATAGTCGTTTAAAATTCGATAATTTCTCAGATGTTTACCAATACATAAAATGAAAACGAGTATTGTTTAAATGCACATCGAACAACCAAGGATTTCTTCATTGAAACTTATTAATATGTAGTTGTATTATAAACTGGTAAGAATACTTCAATTATATCCTTTCTAGTTTTTAAAATAATTTTTTTAGATAATTATTAGACACTAACGTGTCCAATAATTAATACAGGATAATTATTGAACTCATTAGGTTCTAATAATTATCCTATATTATGGAAAATTTAATGAAAGAATATTTTCGAGAATATATTAATATGACATAAAATTTAATATTTTTCAATAATAGTAATTCACTTAACAACTAATTTGATTACAAATAAAATAAATCAAAGACTCAATAACTTTCTTCCTAATTTATAAATACAAATCGTGCAAAATATATATTTTTATACTATTTGTATTGCATGATATTATTTATTATCTGAATAACATAATGCAGCCACCAGTTGTTAAATCCATTGAAACTTTCATGTAGTTGCATTATTAATCATTTAAATAAGTTTAACAATATAGTAAATCCAACAAAGTAAAATTAATGAATAATTAGTTAAATGTTATTTAATACTTTAGTAATTTTAGAAATCCTTTCGCGGAGGCCTTCTTTAAAGATACATAAGATTTAAAATTACTTTCAAGATTGCGTAATGATAAGAATTATTTAGGTTCATTTTAAAGGTCTTTTCGGTCTTAAAAGTTAATTTTTAAAGGCAAATACCCTGTGATGTGGTTGCATCTAGTTTTCCCTTTAAAAATGCATAAATTTAAACTCGTTAATCTCTAACTTCCATAACTTGTTTATTTACTTTAAAATCATTATGGACAATAATGAACAGCATCGACTATTATTGAAAATAACTTTTAAGTTAGTTTAATAATTTTGACTTTCTTGTTAAAGATGTTTATATACCAAGAAAATTTAATAATATTTTCTATGTCTTCTATATAATTCTAATGTCTTTATAAAAATTCGAGAATGTGCAGTTTTGTATTAAAACAATTCTAAAACATTTAAATCTGAAAATTAAGAATCCTTCATTTCTGAACAAGTATTGAATATATATATATTAATTATAAAAATTGAATGGAAAAAGATTTAATAAAAGTAATAAACAAAAAAAAAGTATAATTAATTAAAAAAATAATAAGATCAAAGGATTCGAAAAATAAATAAGTTTTAATTAAGAATTTAATTATTATGTTAACTTATTAACTTATGTTAGTTAATTATTGAAATTATAATTAAGTTTAA
Source organism: Caerostris extrusa (assembly GCA_021605095.1). NCBI lineage: Eukaryota > Metazoa > Arthropoda > Arachnida > Araneae > Araneidae > Caerostris > Caerostris extrusa. The sequence goes on from BPLR01015086.1 coordinate 9,049, forward strand.
GAATAAAATTTGATATGAAAAAAATATAGATAATGTTTTACCCAAAATGAATATGTCACTGATAACAGTAAAATAGTATAAATGTCAGGAATATTATATGGAGTTATTTTTAAAACAATGAAGAGGAAAGCATAATAATAATTTGTAAGTAATTATCAAATTAAGAGAAAAGTTTAAAATATTCCAAAAAATTATTTTATTTAAAGTTCATAGAATAATATACATACATACTAATATTCTTTTCGAGAGCTTTTTATTACAGATACCTTCTTTTATTTCAGAACTTATTGCTAGACTTTACGGATTTGTTACAGAATTCTTTCTTTGTATATTTATTTTTTGTATTGCCATAGAATAAGTTTTACAAAGGGAACTGGTTGAAATCATAACTCAAAAAAAAAAAAAAACACTATAAAATCCAATCACTTTATATTCAGTCATTTCAATGATAGGCATTCAAAATCAATGAAACTTATTCTAAACATTTACTTTCCATTTTTTCGGATTTATAACAGAACTCTTTCTTTGTGTATTTATGTTTGTATTGACATAGAATAACTTTTACGAAGGGATCAACTAGTTGATATAACACACACACACACACATAATAAAATTCAATCGCTTTATAGTCAGCCATTTCAATGTTAATAATTCAAAATCACTGAAACTCATTCTAAACATCTACTTTCATCAGTCTTATTTATAACGATCATTAATTGTAATTCTATCAAAGTTAAATCTATTAAAAGTACGAGAAATAATGATGCAAAAATTATAAATTACAAGCTTTTTTTGTTTGATTTGCATTTTTCATCAAACCTTTGTTTAAGAGTCTGCAAATTGACTTAATTATTTTTATTGTAAGAAAAATGAAAAAGATGTTTATTTTCAATTAAAAAATTGGAACGAAGAACTCCCTTTAAAGTGTTTTATTTCTATCAAATACATAGGTTACATATATATGTATTAATCCTTCTCAAAAAAAAAAATGTTTAAACGTTTAAATTAGTAAAACTAATGTTTAGTCAGTATCTACTAATATATATTTTCCCAAATTTATTTGATTTTCCGGAAATATTTCTTGCCATATTCACACTTTTTCATAAATCTGACGATAAAGCCTTAACAACCACACCTCGATCTACCTTAACAAAACCACATCATTCATTCATATTCCTAAAAAAAGGTGATACTGTAAAGAACCAGAAAAAAAAAACCCAGAAGACTTATGGGATTTCAATTATTATGTGTACATTGCCCGGACATTAATCAGCCGCCCCTATTTACTTATGTTTGTGTGAGAATTATCCAGAAACGATGTTCAAACATTTCCTTGATTACTTGCGCTGCACGCCCTTCTCCATGAAGGTGATGGCCGTGTCAAAGATTCATAAAAATTGAGTTTAATGTCGTAGGAAGGTCATTTGCGACCATTAATCTCATTCGACAAGGGGGATGGGTGTTTGTTCTTCTTCCAGCGCTTGCTCTTAACAACTGTTTTTATGTTTCCACGGAGGTGCAATATCAACATCTTTTATTTCTATTGCTGAGTTATGCTTCAATATTTAGGGCCGGTGCTTGCTGTGCTATTAAATATATTCCTTAAGTACTAACATAGGAGTCCTTTTTAATCGATTCCACCTTGTTGTGGGGATGGGAATTATAATATGGTGTGTTTGCCGATTGGCATTCATTCTACGCTGGTGTTTTTTAATCTCCCTTATTTGGGGTAGATAAAAAAATACTTGTAATTCAAGACGGTATGGAGCATAATGCATAGATAAAGTACATTAAATTCCTCACTCGTGGTGAGCGTAAGTCCATTAACAAGCTATTTACAAATTGTTTTCCTGAAGATATGTATAATTTATATAAAATTATTTAATTAATAAATGGGAATATTGAATGGGGAATATCGTACATAATTTGAACATAAAATAATTTTAAAATCTTTAGAATTCCTATAACATTTAGGTTTAAAAGATTCTTTAAAGAAAAGATTCTTATTATTTTTAACTTTAACAAGTCTAATCTTGGACTTTCAGTTCCCTACTGCTTTACCTTCTTAACTTTAACAAGTCTAACTATGATAATATTTAGACAATGCTAATTGTGCATTTCAAAGTAACGACTAAATTTAGTCATGAAAAATAACAAACTTATAAATTTAGTGAATCAGCCATTAGTAACAGTATGTTCATTAATATCCACGGAAAGTCTAAGCAGTTGGCAATTTAATCAAAGTTTTTAGAGAATTTAGAGAACAGACTTACTTTATTTCAGACTTTAAATAGCTCAACTTATTACCACAATCCACCTTATAACCAGTAACAACAATAAACAAGTTAATGCAATAAATAAATCAAACAAAATATTGATTATCTTTTTTTTTGCAAAGATAAAGCAATTGGCACACTTTTCTACATCATTGCTTGGTGAAACAGGGTTGTCTTCTGGAAGTTTGAGTCAATAATTGAGAAACACTAATGGTATCAATGCCAAAAGGGGGTTGTCTTCTGAAGTTATAGTTGAGTGAAATAATTAAAATCAGTAACAAAAAAAAACAGATTTGAAATGAATAAATATAACAAACAAAAATGTCAATTAAACATCTTTGCTAACTGTCTTCTGAAGTTAAAACTGAGTCATCGAGAAAACTAAAAATATCAATCCCAGCTAACTGGTAGGTCATGCAACCTCAAAAATACCCACAGAAGGTCTGGAAAATTATCTTGTTATATGATAACTAAAAAGCATTCTTAGAGCACAATCCACTTTAAAATCAGTAACAAAAAAAACCAGATTACTGAAATAAATAAATCACCTAACAAAACAAAATATTGATTATCTTTTGCAAAGATAAAGCAGTTGGCACAATTTTCTACATCTTTGCTTGGGGAAACAAGGCTATATGCAGATTTCAACTTTAGGCGTAGCTTATAAGAAATTCTTTAAAGCGATCTATTTTAAATAAAATTCTGAAATAAATAAATTTCATTTCTATGCATGTCAATATCAAATGTAACATAAAATTGTTTTCCATTTAAGATAACCTATAAATAAAACTTTTTGAAACTTTTGCATTCAGAGACGTTGTTCACGAACATTTCGAAATTTGAAAATTCTCATCTCTCAATCTTGGGCTCCAATAACAGCATTGTGCCATTTTTAATTTTGTTTATTTCTTAATTAATTCTAATGAAAGCCTACCGAATTATTCTAAAATTACACCCATAAATTACTTTAATAAGTAAAGCAACTAAATGCGTTAAGAATTTTTAAAAAGCACCTTATTCATTAAGTCTTTTATTTACAATTATAAAAAAGCATTCAGTTTCAAAAGAATTTCAGAATTTCCGTAGCAAGTAAATGATTCTGTGAAAAAATAAAGATGTAATTTCGAAACCAGCACCAACTATTGCATAAAGCTTCAGTATTAAGTCTTGTTAATATAAATTATTTCTCGCTACTTCTTTCTCAATCTTCCTTCCGCACCTTGCAATTACGGGAAATGAAATTCTGTAGAATAAATTCAATGCATCTTAAACATTTGCAAATAATATGTTTTCCTGTTCTCTGTAAAAGTAACGAAGAGAATACAAATATTAATGTATGTTTTAAAGATAAAGGTAATTTAATTTCCATGTAAATAATATTAACAGCAAGATTTGGAGAATTTTTAAAATTATCTTTTAGCATTCCCTTTCAAAGATAGAATTTAAGAAGTTTTCCTGTATTTGTCATTGAATATGTTTTTTTTTTTTTTCATTTTGTATTTTAATTTAAACTTCCGGTGTTTTGATTTTTAATTAAATCTAATTTTATTAATTTTTTAATCAGAAATGTAAATGATTCAATCTTAATAAAAAATTTTAGAGAAATTCGGATTACGTAGCTGGCATATATTAAAAAAATACATTTGTGATTTTTATGGCAATATTTTAATCATAAAGTATATATTTTTTCTCTTTGCATAAAAAGTAACCTTTAAGCACAGACATGCTCATGAAAAAAAATGAAATTTTTATATAAATTATAAAAGATAAAATGAAGTACTTTCTTGTATTATTTCTTATTTAATGTTATGTATTTTTAGATAGAAATATAAATGATTCAATCTTAAAAACAAATTTAAAATAATTCAGATTTCGTATCTGGCGCATAGTAAAACAATAAATTCGGAAATATTTTTATGGAATTGCTTTAATCATAAAAAGTATGATTTTTTTATCTCTTTACATAAAGTAATCTTTGCCCGCATACATGCTCGTGAAAAAAGGAGATTTTTTTCAAAAGAGTATTGAGGAGAAATAAAATACTTTCTTATAATCTTTTTACTCTAATGTTATTTATTTTTAGTTTGAAATATAAATGATTCAATATTTAAAAATATTTTAAGAAAATATCAAATTTCGTATCTGGCGTATAGTAAAACAATAAATTTGGACAGATCTTTATGGCAGTATTTTAATCATAAAGTATGATTTTTTTTCTCTTTAGATAAAGTAATTTTTAAGTACAGGCATGCTCATGCAAAAAATGAGATTTTATTTTCTTTCAAAAGATTATTAAGAAGAAAATGAAGTACTTTTATTATATTATTAGTAGTAAAAGATTATAATAATTATAAATTACAGTTATTAAAATAGTTAATTATAAAAAGTCTACATTCTGTGTGATCCAATTCAAATGACGTTGCTGAAATGCCATTAATGCAGTGGTTCTCAAACAGTGGGGAGCAATCTTCAAAGTTAACCGAATGGATTAAAAAGAAGCGATATATTTCTTACAAAAAAAATTAATTAATTAAAGTCGACAAAAAAATTGGACGTACTTTTTAATGACCGCACGCTTTAATTACGATGAATTTCAAAATTATTGATAAGTACTCTGTGGTTAGTAAGAGATCAAAATCATTAAGATCCTGATTCTTTTCACGATTTACTTATGGGAGATTCTTTTCAATAGCATCAAAATAGGTGAAAAAAATCTTTCTTAAAGAGATTTCAGGTCTTAAACATTTCACTCTTATCAGCAAAACAAAAAAAAATAGTAAGAGCACTAGTAAATTGTATCGGATAGTTTGGAAAATTTTTATGGCAAGATCTTAATCATAAAGCATAATTTTTTTCGGCCTATAACTAGATCTATAACGGTTTCATGAAGAGACCCACTTTCAGTATCATTGGACTCTTTAATTTTTTATTTACTCTTTAATAAAGTGTAATTAAAGTTTTTATTATATAGACTTATTATAGAATTATTACACTTTAATTTATATACATGTATACAGATATACAGATTATTATACAAAGAAAGGAAAATTTAAAATATGAATTTGATCACAAGTGCAGTACACTCAAGGTCGGAGATTTTCAGAGTTCTCGAATCTACGTCGAATCTAAAATACGTGATCTGCGGCAAGTCTTAACTTGTCACACGGAGTGATACACGAAACCATAAGGGGCTCACTTCGGTAACAGGCGGAAACTCCGTCCTGTTCTGTCACTTCAGAGAAAAACAACACTCTCTGTCAACTCGTCGCAGAACTCACTCCTTTCTTCTCCAAAAGCCTCCCTTTAAGAAAATTCGTCAAGTAGGAAGGATCAGTTCCCTCATTTCTCACGAAGTAGACATTTCCTGTTCATGGTCGTTCACCAATCATGATGGAACAACTCATGGTGTAGTCCATATTCAATCTGTAATTGTTTCGACCTACTCTACACGTACACACACATCATTGCATGAAGGTCACAGACAATCGCTAATTTCATGAGGTCTCATTATCCATGATACTGAATATCTGCTATCAGATTTGAATGACAACTCGTTCTCATTAGTACAAAACGCTATTGCCGTGAAATATAACTACCCACAACACTGCTTATCTGCTATCAAAATTAAGTGATAGATTGTTGATTATGTACTTGTCAAAGAATATAAATTCCTCTCTGCTGGGAATTAAATGCCAAAACTCTTCCCGTGGTAAAAAGACGCTACGAAACATATAATTTTATTTAAATTTCTGTAAAGCCAATGTTCCCTCTTTAACTAAACATTTCTTTTAAATTTACTAAAGTTCTTAATTTTGTACCAAAAGTGAAATAATTTACGAATTCTTTTTTGTTCTCAGGTCTCCAACTCTGAAGACTTCGAAGTCTGAGTGATGCGTTTGCTGTCAAGTGGGAGAACGAAGAAAATTCTGTATAAAAGACTCTTTCATCCAACAAAAAGACAAGACAAATAACCGACAATGCAGTATTAAATGTGTAAATGTAGTTTTTGAAAATTGTATTCGCACACTTTCTAAAGCACTACACGAAACGCATTCTTTTCCGACACATTCTCGTTCTTGTATCCAAACTAACTAACTCTTTAAGAATACTCAATATAATTATGACAGTAATGTAGATTTTTAACTGTTTTTGTGTTTGCTATGTGTTATATAATAGGATTCAATTATAAATATATATAATCACTGTATAATCTGTATCTAAATGTGTAGCTAAATTTATTTAAATATTTATATTACTTAATGAAAAATTAAATGTTACTGTTTCAAAGTAGTATAAACAATATCGTCAATTTAAATGAAATTGTTATTTTTATTTTTAAACTAAAAAAATTACATGTAAACAATTATAATCAATTTGTTTTTGAATTTACAGTTAGATATTTAGGTTTTGAAGTGTAACAAACAATTTTTACGATATTAATTTAATTTACTAAATTTTTGAGTAAATTTTGTTTTTTATTCATTATTTTTGATTTATATTTCCTTAATTTAATTTAATTGCATCAAAATATCTATATAATATTGGAAGAATCATAATTAATTCGTCTTTTTATTTTTTGAAAAATTAATAATCCAACAAATTGCTTAAAACTTTTAAAAATAAAGTCAAATTAAGGAAAATTAATCATAAAATTTTTTTTGCTATTTCTTTTAAAGCTGGAATAATTATGTTGATTTAAATAAATTTAAAGAAAATAAGGTTTAAAACAAAAACAAACTTAATTTCAAAATGTCAAACTCAAAAACAAAAAAAAATTAAAACTTAAACAATCGCTTTTACAAGTTTTATTTCTCTGTAAAAATATGACCTCTAAACTCTACCGTTCGATTTTTTTACTGGCATTTAAATTATAAGATCTCGATTTAAGCTCCTATCACAGATTTCATTAATTATTTATTTTTGCAGATCAATTTTTCATTGCTACTAATTTCATACAGTTTATTTTATTTTATTTTACATTTTTTTTGCCTTGAAATCAAACATGTAAACTTGGAGCAGACTCCTTCAAAAATTAATCAGGTTTTAAGGCGACACCTCGCGTCTTACTAAAGTACTTTATTATTTTCTTTTCTAAAGATCTTCATGGAAAGAAAATTAATTAATTTCCTTGAAGAAAGCGCGCTTCTGTGTAGTGCCGATGAACATTTCTTTCTGCCTATCTTTCACTGTCTTTCTCCCCTATCTGTCTATCTTCTACCGTTGAAAAGTAAATTAACCCTAAAGTTCTAATTCGTGTCTAAATAAAAAAAAAAAAAAAGAAAAGAAAAACTTTTTTTGAAAAACATTGGTATGTTCCAACTTTTATTGCTGTAATATATTTCATTGTTCAATAAAATCCCTTTGTTCTATCCGATAACTTGAGTGCTTTTCTTTGTATGTACACACTTTTATTCGAACAAAGAATTTTAGAACACTTTTTTAAAATATTTTCGTCATATTCAAACAAAATAATTAAATAATAAAATTTATTGTATATTTTTCCTTTTTAGTTCTGAGATGAAAATTATACTTTTCGCAGAGCGTTGGGGAATATTTTGTCGAAAGCGGATCAAAGTAATAAATGCTGAAGCTTTTTAAAAATGGTGTAAATTGAAATTTTATGATTAAATGGACTTTAATTGATTATTAACAAGAGGCATGGTTGAAAGATGCGTGCGTTGAGCTTGAAATTCTTTATAATTTGCTTTATGAGGATATTAATTGCAAATTTAATTAATTTATATTGAATTATATCTGATTGTCAAAAAGTTAATTTAATTAATTTCATAAGGAATTTTAAGTGGTGAATTTTTGTTATTAATCGATAATTATATCTGAAGCATTAATTATATTTTTATCTTTTAAATTCTAGTATAATCTTTGGGAATTATGAGTCACTGTCCGAGATATTTATGATAATTAACAACGCAACAATGCTTCTTAGTTGTATGTAATCTTTCACCTTCCAGTCGCGGAAGTTAAAGAAAAATGCAAATATAAATCGCATTCAAAAACTATTTCTAATAAATTAGTGAGGTTACTTTTTTTGTGGGAAATTTTTGAAAAATCTTCTCAACTATCTTTTCAACTTTTCTCGAATTGAACGATTCAATAAATGAATCAAACTAATCTACGAGCTAATCAGGTGTTAGTCAGGCGTATATGGTTCAAAATAATTTTAAAAACAAATTTAATAGTTATTGTGCAATTTTTTATATAACTTTTTTTTGTTATTATGCAATAAAAAAGTGTTTTATTTTTATGTTTTAAAAATGGAAAACCCAGTAAATACTCAAAGTGTTGTTCTGTTTACATATATAAATGCAGCCACAAAATTTTTAAACAAATGACACCAATCAATTTCTTTCAATTTCTCCACAACTTTCATATTGTACGCATTAGATTTCAATTTCTCGCAAAATGCGATGAGAAACTGCAGCTTGGATGGGTATCTCAATGATTTCTGAGAAATTCTTGTAAACATTCTTTACAATCTTCTTCCACTTCACGCCTTTCATTTCGAAACATACCCGTTACAGCTCCATTTTCTTTAAACTTCTTCCTTCTTTCATTTGACAAAAAAAACAATTACTTTTAATTTCATTTGTATATCTGCTTTAGAGAATGCAGTATATGATGTACGATAGTTACGAGACACATTACAAAATTGCATAAAAAAATATTTTAAATACAAAAATTGATTAGTTTCAATGTAATATATATCGATTGTTTTTAGTACACCTCGATTCATAACTATACTTAATGTTTTGCCATGAATTGGAATATCCTTATTCAATACCTAGCAAGAGATCAGGTATCGCTAGTATTGGAGAAGAATATCCAACTAGAATTCTGAAAATCTTTAGATGTCAATATAGGGATGAAATCTACTATTGTTATACTTCAAATAACCAATAGAGCTCAAATCGAAATTTATTAACTTTTGCAGTCGCATAAGTAATTATGTCATTTTACTTCTATATGCTTTAGTTAAGCTTTTATAAAATTTTGCTATAATTACAATAATTTTAAATCCCCCTATATAGTAATTACATAAAAATCTATTAAATAATAGATTAAAAGTAACTGCATAATTATTTGATTCTTGAGCACCTTAAATTTGATCAAATGAAATTTTGCATTCTTACAATGAAAACTTAATGGGAAAGTAACTCACAATTTAGGGGCTAGATAAAATACCTTATTCAAAGGTAAGCGAAAATACTAGTACATGCTTTTTATCAGGTTTGAGCTGTAAATGAGCCCAATTGATAAAAGCATGCACTAGTATTTAAGTGTTATAATACCGTGCAGAGTAATCGGAAAAATGCAGGGTAATTTCTACAATAATGTAAGTAGATAAACAAAAGGTAGGCAAAATAAAAAAAATTTGCAACTTAAAAATTTTCCTTTTCTGTGTGATTTTTGTACTGCCTCAAAATATTGAAAAGTGCTTTAAAGTTGTTTGAGTATGTACTTCTTTTCCAGTAGGCGTATGGTAATCAATCGTCTGCCCCGACATCTGACAGAAGCCTAAAATTACGGATGTGATCTCGCAGGATAACAGTGCCACTGTACACAATGTTTTTGATGATTTCCTATAAAAAAGTCTTACAGGGAGGAGATCTTACAGAGGGCCGTGTAATAGGAGAATCCCTTCTGATCCAGATGATAGGGAACTTCCCATTTAATGATTCACCACTGAAGCAGCAGGAAATGTAAAGGAACTCCACCCTACATAAAAATACCCTGATGCTTGGGGGAAGGGGGAGTTCCAAGTTGAGGAAACACATAAAATTGAAGAATGGATAAACTTCTTACGGAATGACTCTCTGCAAAAAGTAAGGGACAAAAACATGATGGTAGACACATTATATATTCCGCTTTCCATATAAAGTACTTTTTTTTGTGAACCCAATTTTAAAATGCTTATCATCTTCTTTAGCATTTTAGTATAAGTTCCAAGTTGCAAAAATTACCAGTTATATATATATATATATATATATTTGATCATATATTCTTTGATAATATTACTTAAAGAAGTTCATATAATTTCTTGTAGCTGATTCCCTTCAAATTTCTGCATTATACTTAATAAAAATTATACACATAAAATAAAAAAAATACGTAAACAAGTTAGTTAATCAGTCTATTATGGTAGTGAATCTTTTGGATACATAGTGCATCAAAGGATAAATAAATTCGTGTTTACCTTTCGGGATTTAGGTATTTTCTTATTAATATTGCCTGGCAACGTATGTTGCAAATCGTCGCCAAATGATTTAACCACATTCTGTAATAGTCCAAAGGGGGCGAAAGTTTTTGGTCTTCTTGGCACTCTTCAAAAAATGGGAGTCGTAATAATTAGAAAATATCAAGATAAATCACGAAGGACAAAAATAAAACAAAAACGGGTTAATTTTATGCAAAATTAATATAGAATTTAAGTTTTTATAACGACAAGTCATAAAAACAAACGCAAAACGTTTCTTGAGTTTACATTTATATTAAAAGTGCATGATCCCTCAATAAATGAATTTCATTCAATGATAAATAGTGTTTATGGTCTATTGTGTAATACTAATGCGTCTATGAGATAAATATATGGTTTATTCAATAAATGAATTTCGTTCAATGATAAATGAAAATACATAAAATTATTTGAAATTTATAAAATTTCAATTTAGATGTTTAAAAAAATAGGTACGCCCCGCAAAATGTTAAATTTTCCATCTATTAAATACACTACCAAATGCACCTCTGAGCACCATGTGCAAAACATACCACCGCCAAATTCCGTTTTTCATGTCCTGCTATACATTATATTTGAGTAAAAACAACTAATGTCTAATAACGTCTAATGTCTAATGAAAAACAACTAATGTCTAATAACGTCTAATGTCTAATGAAAAAACAACTAGTGTCTAATGCCTGTCAAATAAAGAACATAACTTTGATCTTCGTTAAAGTCTTCAATATAACTTTGTATAAGTTACGAAATTCATATTAAAAAAAAATATACTCGTGAACTTGTTTTATTTATAAAGAAAAAGAAAAAAGTTAACTTCAGTTTCAATTCTTTGCAAGAAAAATATTGTTTACAATAATTATTTATTAATAATAATAATCTTTAAAAATGCAAAACTTGAACTATGCAAACTTTATTGAATTAATTTTAAGTTATGTAATAATGCTACATGGAACAGTAGTTTTAAACAAAAAATACTTAATTGAACTATGATAAATTAATATCACAACTATAGTTTAAAATCTTTGGTAAATTCCATTTTATGTCCAGTGAATCCTTATGCAACTTATAAGCAGCACTGACTTTTATTTTTAATTGAATGATAAAATTTAATGGAAAATTAGTATAATTAATTCATTAAAAAATAAAAGGCTTCGAGTTGAATTCATAAAAAAATGTCTAATCCTTTTGAGTTAAAAAAAGAATCATATACTCACGAATCAACACACTATACAAAAATAAAAATAAATTAAAAAATAAAAAAAAAAATTTATAGTAATTTGAGTAATATTTAAAATAAATAAAAAAAAATTCAAAACAAAAATTAAACTATACGCATTAAGTCAATAATTTTTTAAACAATAAATAACGCTTATAAACTCCTTTTGGTGGTTAATTTGATTTCTTCTTAAGGGAAAAAAAAAAACAACAAATTTTAGTGTTTAGCCTCTCGTTTTTAACTTCCACAAAATCAATTGCTGCCATTACCAGACAGAAATAAAAGCTATTTTAACCATTTGGCCCGCATTCAATCTTCGTATTGAATTTCTTCATTAAAAAGTTAAGAGTACACGGAAAAGGGAACAAAATCAATTTGTTCCGTTCGATTAACACAGTGATTTATCCTGATGTTTTTCGAAAAACTCTTGCACTTTACTGCTCCCTTGAGAAAATGACATAAGGATAGAAAAAAATTCAAAATAGTACTCTTTTAACTTAAAAATAGCTATTTAACAATGTTTTGAGGGACTATCCTTTAGATTAAGAAAATTATTTAAAATAAGTAATTCTGGAGGTAAAATAGCTTTATGGGGGCCTGATGGCAGAGTGACTAGCTCTCTGGCGCTCGTTGCTATAGATTTCTGATTCGAGTCCCGGCGGTGCCAGGAATATTTAAAGTGAAGACCCACTTTAAACCGTAGCTCCCAGTCTCATATTACTATACAACGTTGAGTGTCGAGTGTAGGGCTGAAAACCTTAATCCTTTAAGTTTCTCCAAATTATGGAGAACGTATAAATTGAAAGTGCGAGATTTGCAATATTATTCGCCAAATACTTTGTCGCCAAGAATGTGAGTTAAACTGCATTCTAGCACAAAATTTTATTTAATACAAAAAAAATCATGAATGTGATCAAATATTAATCTCTAATTTCCTTTAAAAAGTATATTTTTTTTCTTATCTCACTTGGTAGACAGCAACATCTAGACCAAGTCCAAGAAACCGTGTGATCTCATGGATGGAGGGAAAAGGGGCAGCTTCTGAGTGGTGGAGCACCCGTAGGTAGATGTCTGATTTGGCTCTGTGTCGATGAAGAAGGAACGCAGTGCACCGGAAGAACTTTTAGGGGAACTCTCCTGTATCTGCTTATCATATGAGAGAAAACCAGGAAAAGTCCCACCAAATAGTCCAGCTAACGATGCAAGATGCTAAAACATCCCAAACGCCATCGAGCCACCTCGTTTTTCGTAACAGTGTCTACAACAAAGCCGCCAGTGCATTGAACCTCCACCCTAGTGCTTATCAGCTGCGCACATTTGCTACTGAGCCACGAATCGTGATCGTTAAAATTACTTTTTCTAGTGAAATTAAATGCTGAGCAAAAGCAAATGTTTGGAACCAGAAATTAACAACAATAAAAATTATTTAGATTAAAATGAATTTCTTTTTAATGAAAGATATTTGATTGAAGTTTGATTTTAATATTATTTTAACATTTAATATTGTTTTACTTAAATATAAATATTGTTATTTTCTTTTAAAATATATAATACTAAATATATATCTAAATTATAAAAAAATTCAGGATTTCATTAGAAACAGAAAATGGGTTTAATCTTATTAAAAAAGAAAAGTCAATTATATTAGAAAGTTTAATTCATAATAAATTGAATTAATAAATCGCTTCCCATTAACCAATTTAAATTGATTAATTCCCAGTTGCGAATTGATTACATTTTAAATACTCTCGAAAATTGTTTATTAATTATTAACAGATATAACTTGGCGTTTTCTCAGCTACATAAAATAAGACATTCTTAATATAGCAAGTTTTATTTAGGAAGCATATCGATGAAAATGGCAAATTATCGTTTAACAAACTAAAAGGAAAACTTATTCTGAAAATTATTAATCAATAAAAAAAAATTATGAAGTATATAAATAAGCCTGTATAAGAGAACATTTGAAACAAACAAAAAAATATAATAAAAAAAAAATACACAATCCCATAAACTTCAAATTTTAACCATTATAATTTAAAGAAAATTTCTACTTGAATAGAATTAATATTTTCTAGGTTTCTTGAAGGAATTTCTCTCACATTTTTAAGGAAAGAAATAAAAAAATGGCTCTTTGTATTACATACAAGCAAATTATTAATTTATGAAAAGAAAAAAATAATGCTTTCGTCATTAAATAAAATATATCTTTATCTTTTAAAGTAAACCAGCATTAAGATCCCATTTTTTAATGAAAAAGAAACCAATTACTTAAAAGATGGGGTTCTTGTATGCAATAGGAAAGATAATAAAGATGAGATATAGTAATGGAAAGAGCATTCATCAACTGCATATGCATTTCAATTCATCTAAAGAGAGCTTGTGTCTAAAAGATTCTTTTATCTGTGAACGATTTACTAGGTAAGTATTTTTAAGATAAACAAAACCGCTTATTTACAAACGATTTTTACAGTAATTCATATTATTAACGAAGACAAACAAGTTAAATATGTTTTGGGTAAAGATAAAAAAAATATATAAATAAAGATTTTTATTTTAAAAATTAATAAAAAATTTTTAAATAAAAAGTAAATAAAAGGTAATGTTTTACTAGGAGTGTAATTACCATAGTGTATTTGAAACAGTCTCAGACTGTTCGCTATCGTTTGTGATACTATTTTGAGGCTTTTATCTTCATAGCATAATTTACCACATATTTAAATATCTGCATATATTACGTAGGATATTGTAACGTCTACCATGCAGTCTGTTGTTCAGATGGTTTATTAAGTAGTTGAATTTTTGCGTATGCCAGATTCATGGTTCAGCGGTAACTTGCGCCGCTGGTGTGCAATAGAACTGAGATTCGTTGGGGGCATCGTTAATCGGACTACCTGTTGGCAGTTTTCCGGGTTTACTCCCATACGATGAGCGAATACGGGATAGTTACCCTAAAAAAGTCCTCCCAGAAGGCCCTGCCAGCCTTCTTCAGCACCACGGAGTCAAGTCAGACCTACGGATGCTCCATCATAACAGAAACTATCCACCCCCTTTCCCCCCTTTCCAACTTTTCATGAGTTGACTACTCATGGGATGCCGGACACTGAAGATTAAACACAGCAACACAATTAAGTTGTCAAAAGTTAAACAACACAACAACTTTTGAGTAAACTTTTAAAATTTGCAAGAAGTTTAATTATTATAAGGTTAAAAAAATCATTCATTAACAGTATAGTGAATCATGAAGTAGTGATCGCTTTAAAAAAGTTCTTAAACTAAACATTATTAACATAAAATTATTTGTAAAGGAAAATTAAAATAAATAAAAAGTTGTTGTTGTTGCTTATCCCCTTGATTTAGAATCCTAAACCAAGTCCAGTAGATCATGCTGCATCAATAGATCGTAGACGATCCTCCCCTCATTCAACAATTGCCTCACACAGGCACCAATACAATCGGTGAGATGAGAGGGAGACGCGATGGCCGAGCAATGACAAAGGGTATATGTCTTCTCATCTCCATTGAACGTCAAACTCTTAGTGAGACCAGTCCTTAGTCTAGCTAAAGCCGTTTGAGCAGTAAATATTTAAACCAATATAATTTCATATGTGATTAACTTAATTAAGTAAAAAGGACATATAATTATTTTATTTATTAATTATAAAGTGGTGTGACTTTTATTACAGTGTTCAACATGACCAATTTGAGTAATGAAAAGTTAATACTCAAATCCTCTAAGAGCATCCATTACGGAAATTTTTAAAAAAAAAAGAGAATTTATAACCGTTATGGCAATGTGTAAGCATCTATTATCGACAGCCTGATGAAAGTTTCCATGCTTTCTCCATATAACACTTAAATGCAGGGGCTATATTGGAGAAAATCTGGAAAATTTTCTCTAACATAATCCCTAAATTCTTTCTGGAAGTCAATGCCCTTGTTTTATCACATTATAATTCCTATAATATCCAATCTTATAAATATCAGGTGATATCCCATCTGTTACAAAAATCACATTTTCAAATATTTGTAAGATTTTCCTTCGACAGCGAGGAGATTTAAACGAATCAAAAGCAAGTAAACAGTTACCGAGGTGTTTGCAACAAACTTCACTAGGAACTATGGCGTGCATTGCCACTTGAAATAAAACAAAAGATCAGAAACCTTTTTTGTGACATGAAACCATTTATAACGCCTGTCCAAGAAGGTGAAAGTTGACTGAGAAACTCACCAGACGCTGTTGACATGAAAGATGAAGAGCTCTCTTCTCATGCAAACTTTCGTCTGACATAAATGAGAAACGGTGTCCAAATGCTGTTCCCAACAAATTGTGAATGTAATTTCATTTATTATTTCAAAATGTTTCTCTAATAATTTTGCTTAAGCAGAATTTAAATTTTTATTAAACAAAGATAAAATCTTAAAAAAAAAACTATATAGACTCCATATATAATTCAATATTCATCATTTATTATCGGAGTCGGGTGTCGAGATTTTTAGAAGGAATCGAGTCAGAAATTGGTATAAAAATCCGACTGCCGACTTTTTTTATAAAATAACTATTATTTTTCAAAATTCTAGAAATTAATGTTAACATTGAGACTGATGGCTCTGACACTCGGTGCCACAGGTTTCAGGTTCAAGTCCACGTGGTGCCATGGATGTTTGTAGTGGTTCGGATTCCACTTTAAGCAGGAGGTCCCGGTCTCATTTGACTATAGAGCGTCACGGAGCCCAATCAGACTTCTCACCCATATCATTCCCAAACTGTAAAGGGGCAACTCAGCTCTAGACACAATGATGTGGTGTAGTAATAATAGTATATCTAATTGAGCAAAAATATTTAACTTTATTTACTGAAAGGTCATATCAAGAGTAATCTAATGAAACATAAAGGGCAAATAGTAAACCTCTATAAAAACAGAATAACAAAATAAAACAAATAAAATTGCAGTACAAAAAAACAGAACTTAGAAATGAGCATCTATTCTTATTATAAAAATAAACATTTAAATAATAGGCTTTCAACATTCTGAAAAATTATTTATAAATTAAAAGGCTTAATAATTTGTAAATAGTTTATTTGAATTATGTTCAATGCCTTAAGATTTCTCTGAATATCATTCTAAAAAAAGAAAATCTGCTGAAATTCTTAGAAATTCGAAATCTTTCCTTAAATTAAATGCAAATAACTATCATTGTCACAAACAGTTTCATGGAAATAAAGACCCATATCACTGCAGGCGAAGTTTATTTCGAAGTTCTTTCAAACCTAACATCACAACAGGAAAGAGATGGTTGATAGCATTTATTTCTCTCTATATTGGTGGAAGTTTAGCGCGTCACAATAAAGCCTATCGAAATGCAAGCCTTAGATTAATAAAACTAGTCTTTAGATCTCTGAAAATACTTTTCGAAATCTATTAGCATTGAATGTATTTTTACAACTTCGAACTGGGTTTGTTGGAAAAGTAAACTTAATGAAATTCATCAAGAGATTTCGCTCGATTGAAATACACCTGAATAACAAATCTCATTTAAAAATTCTAATTTCAATCGTGTTTTCAATTTGTACGCTGTTGATCTTTTAATGATATTTATATGTTAGAGAATATTTCTAATTAAACTTTGGAGGAGATTGGCAAATTAGCATCATCTGAAGAATCTAAATTAAGGAAAATTCTTTATTAGATTATAAAACCATATTTTAATAATTATTTTTCTATTTAAAAAAATTAACTTGTCTATCTTCGTAATTTTCATTTAATTTTTTTTTTTTAAAAACTGACCTTTAAAAAGATATGAGATAACTTTAAAACTGACATAAAAATAAATGGCATTTAAAAGAAAGAGATAAAAATATAATTATTTGATTAATATTTAATTTTTAATCTTTCAATCAAAATTTCAATTTCATATTACATTTTTTTTTTTTTTACTTTATAACATTTATCTTTAAAATAAATAATATATTTTTGTATAAATATTTTTAAGACTGCAAATATTTATTTATCTATTCATAACACGATAAAAAATTTAAATTTATTATAAGAATCTTTTTTGGTGGAATGTAAAAATAAAAATTTCAAGTATAATATTTTTTAAGGAATTCTTATATTTTCCATGTCTTTTAACTCTAAAGAATAATCCTTAAAAATTCTTAAGTATTTCTACTTTTATCCATTCATACAATATAACTATTATATATTGTTTGATAAATGTACAATTTCGACATGTATGTTAAGTCTCGAAAATAAGTATAAATATCCAATATTATATTTAATTTGTCTATATATGCAACACATCCAATGTTATATACAGTTCGTCTATATATCCAATTCGTCCAATGTTATATCCAATTTGTCTATATATCCTATATTGTATCCAATTTCCCTATATATATAATATTATATCCAATTTGCCTATATATTTAACATTATATCAATTTGTCTTTATATGTAATATATTCAATACTATATTCAATCCAAACATAAAAAATTGTCTTAGTAAATTCATCATTTAAATAAATTCAGAAAAGCATTAAAAATATTATATCCAATTTGTCTATATATACAATATTATATCCAATTTGATTATATATCCAGTATATCCAATATCATATCCCATTTAATTTATATATTTGTCTATATATCAATATAATTCAAACATAAAAAATTTTCTTAGTATTAAGTTCATCATTAAAATAAAAGAAAAGTATTAAAAATATTACATCCAATTTTCTCAACAACGCATTCCATTACAAAAATAAGTTTACCATCTCCAGAAATTTTTGTTGATCTAGTTTTCAGTCGATACTTTTTCCTTCTTCTTATAATCGCAGTTTAAAGCAAAAGAGATTGGTAAACATAATAACGGATGAGCGATGAAGATGTAGAGCTTTTTAACTTCTAGTAGAAAAGATAAAAGTCCATCAATTTCTTTTGTCCCATCCATTTTAACTTTGTTTTATGAATTTTTCTTTCGTCTCAACTCGTAGAACTTCAGATCTTAGTATATAAAAACCTGTCGACTGTAATAATTATATTTGTACTTCGTATTCATAAAACTTTAGGCGATAAAGTGCTTTCGCAAATGTAAAGCTCTCAAAAAGTTATATTCGATTTCAAAAAAGAAGAAAAGAGAAATTTCAGTTCGAACACAATGGAGATTTTCAAGTATCACTTAAAAATGTTCTTATTTAAAGGATGACATCTTATCAACAATAGGGTTAAATTTCAGACTTTTCTAATTGTGACATTGCTTTTTTTCCCTCATGGTAACTAGCATATCTTGTTGTGTTGCATTAAAATATTTGACATCTTTTTATATAAAAAAAACTTCTTTTAAAAAACATTTAATTAAACATAATCTTTTAAACATAAATCATCTCTTTTTATTTTATTTAAGAGGGAAAGGAAGCACAATGGTGGAGAATGTTATTGGCCAATTTCTATAAGTGAACAACGTTTTGATATATTAATCTCATCCCTAAAAAATCGGAAACAGAATTATACTGGAGAAAAACAAACAAATTCAATGATACAATCCAACAATCACTTCGAGTTTCAATGTCAGAACCTCATAGTGTCTATTAGTTGTTCAGAGAAATAGTCCTGGAGCATGCCCATTTCTGGTTCGATAGTAATACATTCGATCCAGCAAATTCTTAAATAGTAGTTCAGTTCTTAAATAGATAGTTCTTAACTATTCATACTTCTGATGTGAGTAGCAATCATTGTTTTTTAGAAACGAGTGCTATCTGAAAGAGTTAAATAGTTTTTAAAAACCAGTGCTATCTGAAAAGAGTTAAGAAATTTTTAGAAACGAGTGCTATTTGATCGAGTTAGGAAGTTTTAGAAACGAGGTGCTATTTGTACGAATGAAAAAGTTTTTAGAAATGAGTGAATTCGAAGTGATTGTCTTAAACAATCACTTAAAGTCTATATGTTACAACAACCACCACAGTCTATTAATTTTCAATAACATCCTTGATGCTCAACAATGCGATTCTTAGCTGCTAGCATGCGATACTTAGCTGTCGATATTATGTATAATCACAATCAGTATCTCTATCATAACCAACACAGTGTCTGCTCGTTTTTCAGAGAAATACTATTGGTGAATGCTCGTTTGGTTCAGTAATGACAAGTTCTACATAGTATGTGATTCTTAGCTACCATTGCTGCCAATATATGAAGCTCAGTCATTTTTTTTTTTTTTTAGAAAAAGTGCTAGTTGAACGAAGGGAAAAAGTAGAAAACAAAAGTGAACTCAAAATAGTGCCTCCAACAATCGTATCGAATCCCTCTGTCACAACCTCTGCATTTTTCAAATAAACTGCTATAGCACATGCTCCATGGATCATTGGTAATGCGTGAAAGCTAATATGCCATTCTTAGCTGTCTTTTGTTGAGCGTAAAGTCAAATATGTCCATCACAATAACTAAGCTATTCGTTGTTCAGAGATATAGCTCTAGCTCCTCTAGGTTTGAGATCCAATAGTAGTATTTTTAAGTTAGCATACTATTCTTAATGTAAATGCGAGTTATAGCTAAAAAAAAAGAGACTCGATTTTGATTATATCAACATGTGAGTCAACAATCGAACTATCTGAGGGATTCTAAAAATTCTGATTGATTCTGAGGGTTTCTAAAATTCTCATCTACGATGCTTGAAAGCTGGGAACTACCCCCTAAAAATCATACTGGAAGGCATAACTCCTCTGTATCAATTAAGTAGTCTTGTTTAAAAGTAGTAGTCTGTTAAGTAGCTCTATTTATTTGCCAGGTAACTGAACCCTGGCGGGGACATGTATGTTTGTTAATGGTTTGGAAACTACGCTAAACTGTAGGTCCCGGTCTAATTAGCTTAGAGTGTGCAAAAAATGACCGCGGAGCGACAAACCAAACCTAGTTGAAAACCGTTCTTTTTTACACTAATTGAGGTGCACTATCTCTATTCAGTCGTAGAAAGTAATATATATATATATACTTTTTATTGTTTACAATAAATGTATTGATTTTTCTTTTCAATTAAATTGTAGCTTAATAATTTGAATAATATTCTGTGTTATCATCTAAAACACAAAATATTGTCTTTTTTAAGACAAAATTTCACAATTCTTTTAGCAGAGGCTAGTTTCCTTGCTAATTATACATATTCAAATATCATTCATGATGCTTCTTTAAAATTTCATGAGAAAATTGCAGGAAGCATTACGATCAATTTAGATTCATCAAATCTGAAATCGCAGGTGTTTTTGGAAAACTGTAATTTCGAGCTTTATTCAAACAACGCTGGTAAACTTTTGTTATATTTAGCCATTTATGGTATATTACAGATGTGACAGATAATATTTCAAACTTGTCCTGAATTCTTTTGCAAATGCATATTATAAATCCTATAAATTACAAGCGTTTTCTGCAACTGAGAAACTTTCGAAAAATTGAATTAAAATTAAAAGCCAAATTTATTCTCCAGAACTTTATTTACTTCGAAAATACAATGCTTCCTCCAGAACCTGGAAAACCTCTTAAATTCAAGAGGCCGGCTGTAATTGAGATTAAAAGCTTATCAATACATAAGCAAATGAAACTTACGAAAGATAATCAATATTTTGTAGAAAAAGTTTCCTATATATAAATTTTAAAAAAATCTTATTTTTAAGTGAGATAGAGAAATTCTGGTGAATTTAAAGTAAACTAGATATGTCTGAAATTCAATACTTTATCATTGGCATATTATAATATGAATTTATGTAAATATAAATAAAAGTTTTTGCTTCAATCGTTCATATAATAAATATTTTGAACTTTTATTTATAAGTATATAATTATTCATACATTTTTTTTATTCTGAATTTTAAAATAAAAATAAAGTTTTATATTTATGGTATCATATCATTTTATAATAATGATAATTATGATTTAAATAAATAAAGTTCTACTTTAATGAAATGTTTTAAAAACCTACGAAATTATAATTATTATATTTTAAAAGTTATTTTATTTATCATAATCAATTAATAAGAAATAGAAGAGAAAATAATACGATATTATTGAACTATTTATAAAGCATTAAAAATATTTTCTCTGCCATAAAAATCGCTATAATGTTTCAATTATATCGTATAATTCAAAAGACAAATTTTTATTAAACATTTTTAAAGGTTTACATTGCATTATTGAAATGGTTAAAATTATAATATAATATAATAGCATGTAATTATAATGGTCATAACTATATTATAATAGAAGTGGTTATAATTTTGGAAATACTATCTATATTGGATACAATCTATATTGGGTTGCTATTGGAAGTACAATATATATTGGATTGCTATAGGAAATGCAATCTATATTGGAATTGGATACAATCTACTATATTGAATTGCTATTGGAAATACAATCAATATAACTTCTTTATTTCTTTAGCAATTTATAACTTTTTGAAGCCCATCAATTGTATTTTTAAGATAATTAAAACATCTTATTCATATATAAACTAATATATTTAAAAATTATTAACTTTTAACATTAAAATTTAATGTATAATGAGTAATTATACAAGTTGAGGATGATGAGATAAATCAGGACTTACATTTAAAAAATAATTTCCTTACATACATTTTAACAAGATGCTGGGAAATAAGAACAAAAATTTTGTGTGGACTTTTAATTATAAAAGTACAGTATTTGAAATGTTAATTTTATTCAATATTTTTTATAACAAAATTTTTAATTGTATATTAATATTCTTTGAAATTATTCTTAATTAATATGCCCTTATACTTTTTGAATATCCTTAAAGGTAAAATTCTATTTCACAGAATTTTTATAAAACTTTTTGGAATGACATTATACAAATTTATAGCTTTAGTTAAGGTTTTAATGTAACTTTAAGTTTTTCCTTCGATTAGATTTTTGATTTCGTATTAAATTCGTAGAATTTATTAAGTTTTAATAATTAAAATAATCATAAGAGTAAAATAGGGCTAACAGTTTCACTTAGAATATATTTAAAATTTTAAAAACAAACAAAATTAAAAACAAAATCTAAAATAAAATAAATATCTGAAAGAGAAAATCGTTCAACAAAATATATAAAATATAAAGTCGTGCCTTTTACTCAAGACAAAGAAATTCGATAAAAAAAAATATTGAAAGAAGAAATGGATCAACAGAATTTCAAAATTTTCGTCCTGAATAAGCAAACAGAACGTGACATTGCTGGTGACAAATCTGCATATGACACAACTTATTCAAAATAAAAATTTCGATTCTATAGGATAAGAATCTAAGTGTAAGGACAATTTTCCAATAGTTTGTGCTACTTTGTACTGTCTTAAAATGCTCGAAAAGGCAGACGATTCAAAGATATCTGTCTATATATCTATCAACATGTGTGTGTGTGTGTGTGTGTGTGTGTGTGTGTGTGTGTGTGTGTGTGTGCACGTTACAATGGTTGTCATTATACAAAGTCCTTCTAAACGTCATATTAGGTTATTTGCTTTCTATTAATACTCGAAAGGCAGACGATTCAAAGATATCTATCAATATATATATATATATTCTCTATCATTCGTCAAAAAGTATGTTAAAAGTTCAATGAGAAAAATACAAAATCATAATTTTTTGTAATGCAATACATTTTCAGTCTGGGTTGCTTCGGGACCTGAATCCCCGAGTGTCTAGCGCCTCTCACTGCCACAGGCTGAGAAATGTCATGGATGTTTGTTGTGGTTCGAATTCACTTTGTGGGGCCGTCAGGGTCTCATATGACCACACAGAGCTTCACATAGCCCAACTGACTTCTCACCCACATCATTCCCAAACTGTATAGGGGCAATTCAGCTCTAGGCACTGTGATGGGGTGTGGTGTGTAGTAGTAGTCTGGATTGCATGTTTTGAGATGTCTCTGTTTCTTTAATCACTAAAGATCGCTCCAGGCTTCTTCTTACATATAAGTTTAGGGCTGAGTGACTGAGTAGCCTGTGGCCCCCAGGTGCCACGGGTTTCCGATTCGAGTCGGCAGTGCCAAGGTGGATGTTTGTAATGAAAGTTTCGAATCCACTTCGTAGTCGCAAGTCGTAGATCTCGGTCTAATAAGACTGTCGACTTGTAAGACCTGAGGACTGACAATCCTACTCAGTGTTATTAATAGACAGCGTCATGGTGCAAATTTAGACCTTCACCCTATGAATGCACCATCAGTCACCAGGAAGCTTTGCCCTCCTTCGATGATGCCACACGGGTTCTTTGGACCTGGTCTAGACAGCAGCATCTGTGACCGTGTCCAAGAACCCGTGTGGAGAA
>BPLR01015087.1:0-65528 GCA_021605095.1 Caerostris extrusa
GAGGAGTTTGGCAACAAACACTGTGACACGAGAATTTTATATATTAGATTAAAATTTTACATTTATTAAATAATTCACGAATTTTGTAATAATTAAAAATTTTAGATTAAATAAAAAACTAAACACTTCCTCTTGAAATCCAGTATTTATTTTATAAAACGTTTCAATTTTTATACTGCTAATTTTATTCCAGCAATAAAGAAACAGTTAGCATACTTAACTGGACTACAAGCATTTTATGAAAAAGCAAACATGTGAATTGACACTAAAAAATAGTACTTTTAGATTTTTTATGACTTCTGTACATATATATAAACATAAATAAAAAAACAATTAAATTCCAATATTCTTATACTGGACATGCCAAAAAAAGTATAATTTTCTTGAAAAAATGTCTATGCATACTACGAATACTTTATATTCTCTTTAAGAAGATGCAATTCAAAATTAATTGTTTAAAAAAACCACGAGCTCATGTTTCAAGACGCTGGACTTTTCAATGCAAAGTCATAAATATGCATAATAAAAAAATATCAGTTAAATGTTTGCTTTCTTTCTTGTTTCGGAACATAAAAGACATAGGTATTTGAGATTCGTTTAATATTCTTAATTATGTTCCATAGGTCGATATGCAACGATTACTTGATAAGTAAATGGATCGCCAGATGGTCGTGAGGCAGAATTTCCTAAAATCTTTTACCCCCTTTCCGGGAAACAAAGCGGATGCTGTATGCTGTCCAGCTGATGTGGAAGTTTTCCTAAACATGCACACACGAAAAAAAAATTGCAGAAAGAAATCTGTTTCTTAAAAATAGTTCCAATAAAGGTGGAAGAAAAAAATAAAAATCGAAAAATATCACTGCAACTCCTTATGAGAAATTTACCTCCGAAAACTGAATATTTGCTCTCTTGTCTCTTGGTCCTAATTGGGATCTAATTATGGGATATAGTATTTGATGGAAAACTTTTTCAACAAAGAACACTGCCCAGCAATAAAAAATTTTTTCTAATTATATGGTCAACGATGGCAACGATCATGAAGCGAATCAAAAAGGATTAATCGATATAGCGTTCATTGAGGTATTATTGAATAATCTGTTAAGCATAAGTCTGTTTATTATAAGTATAGAGAATAACTTTTGCTAGGAAGATTTTTTTTTATTTATTTTGTTTTTAATTTTTTTTTCAGTTTACTTGGTTCTTATTCTCCTGGCATCAAATTTTGGGAATTTCTAATGAGAAGCAAGAGTTCAAAGGAACCTTTTTCTTGAACTTTGCTTCTCCATAATTAA
The DNA here is from genome assembly GCA_021605095.1 of Caerostris extrusa. Classification (NCBI taxonomy): domain Eukaryota; kingdom Metazoa; phylum Arthropoda; class Arachnida; order Araneae; family Araneidae; genus Caerostris; species Caerostris extrusa. The sequence continues at coordinate 1,293 of BPLR01015087.1, forward strand.
TATTCTACTGACTTTGGATATGTTGGAACTTTATTTGTGTCACTGTTTTTTTTCTTTTCTTAAAGGTTTGTTTACGAATGAAATGTATATTCGAAATTGTTTCTTGTGTCTTCGCCATATTTTCTTTGGCATTCAGAAAATTTTTTTTTTATATCAAATTCTTTTTTTCAATTAAATGGCATGATAAAAACTGATGTAGACTAAACATGAAATTTCAATTTTCTTTTTGAATTTGAAATATGATGTGTTTTTTCTTAAGCATTTAGTAATTTGTTTTTTCTTTGAGTTGTTACATTTTTTATTTCTCTTCTAACGTCTCGGACTATATTATATCTAACGACTTCTAGAAGAGGATCACTTCAGGTTCATGGATTTCAACACTTTAATTTTTATTTACAAGTACTATATATGTACAAATAATTTACTTGGGAATATTTTACAAATAAATTAAAAATTAACATGATAAATTAAAAATTAAAATAATTTTAATTCACATTAAACTATAGTACTTAGATTTTATGACTTTTGTACTTGTAGGAAACATATGTATAGCATATTAAACTCCAATAATCTTTATACTAGACATAAAAAAAAAGATCCTAATTTTCTTTGAAAAAAATGTCTTTGCATACTTAAGAAGATGCAATTCGAAATTAATTGTTTAAAAAAACGAGCTTTTGTCAAAGCCAGTGGATTTTTCAATGTATAGTCATAAATATGCATAATTCAAAAATCATCAGTTTAATTTTTGCATTCTTTTTTGTTTCTGGAACATAAAAGACCCAGCTATTCAAGATTCGCTTAATATTCTTAATTATGTTCCAAAGGTCGATATGCAAACGATTACTTGATAAGTAAATGGATCGCCAGATGGTCGTGAGGCAGAATTTCCAAACTCTTTTTACCCTCTTTCGGAAACAAAGGATGCTGTCCGCTCGCCAGCTGATGTGGAAGTTTTCCTAAACATACACTCACAAAAAAAAAAATTCCAAGAAGAAACTGTTTCAGAATAGTTCAATAAAGGGTGGTAGAAAAAAATAAAAATCGAAAAAAATATTACTGCAACTTCCATGTGAAATTTACCTCTGAAAACTGAATATTTGCCCTTTTTTGTCTCTTGGTCCTAATTGGAATCTAATTATGGTATAGTATTTGATGGAAAACTTTTTTACAACAAAGAACACTGCCCGAACAATAAACATTGTTTATAATTATATGCTCAAGGATGGCAACGATTATGAAGCGAAGAAAAAAGATTAATCGATGTAGCGTTCGCTGATGTATTAATAATCTGTTACAAGTATCAAAGTCTGTTTATTCTAATATCGAGAATAACTTTTGCTTTGAAGGATTTACTTATTTTTTTTATTTATTTTATTCTTTTTCTTAGTTTACTTAGTTCGTCGTTCTTATTCTCCTGGCATCAAATTTTAGGGAAATTCTAATGAGAAGCAAGAATTCAAAGGAACCTTTTTCTGAACTTTGCTTCCGTAATTAATATTTTTTTCTGCCTTTGGATAGGTTGGAACTTTCTTTGTGTCTCTGGTTTTTATTCCGTCCTGAAATGTTTGTTTGCTAATCAAATGTAGATTCCAAATTGCTTCTTGTGTCTTCGCCATATTTTCTTCGGCATTCAGAACATTTTTTTTTTTATGAGATTCTTTTAAATTAAATGACGTGATAAAAACTGACGTAGGGCTAAACATATTTCAATTTCTTTTGAAATTGAAATATAAAGAATTTGTTTCTTAAACATTTCGTTATTCGTTTTTTCTTTGAGATGTTACATTTTTTATTTCTATTGTAATGTCACCGCTTATTTTAGTTCCATAACGGGTTTCAAGAAGAGGGCTACTTTCAAATTCATGGAATACTTTTTATTTTTTTTTTCTAAGCACTATATGTATATATAAAAATTACGCACTATAGATGATTGTACAAAGAAATTAAAAATTGAAATTAAATTGGATTACAAGTGCACGATTAAATAAGTACAGTTCACCAAGGAGTCGGTGATTTTCGGAGTTTTCGAGTCTACGTCGAATCTAATTCCCTGGTCTACGGCAGGACTTCATTATCACATGGCCTGATGCACGAAGCCACAAGGTGTTTACTTTGGAAACAGCGGAACCTTCAAATTAAAAAGAAAAAAAAACATTACTTTTGGTCTCTCGTCGCTGAAATCTCCGTCTTCTTTTTGCCAAAAGACTCCTTTTTAAGACAATCCTTCAAGACATGAGGGGGATCAGCTTCCTTAACTTCTTATTGAGAAATTTCAGCTTGTGGTTTACCACCAATCACAATGGAACAACTCATGGTATAGTTCATATTAAATTTATAATTGTTTCGGATTTGTGAAGAAGGCACAGACAATCTCTAGTTTCTTGAGTCTCATTATACATGATGCCGAATATCTGATATCAGATTTGAGTGACAATTTGTTCTCATTAGTAAAAAATACTCATTGCATGTATTATAAATACCCACAATACTGCTTGTCTGCTGTCAAATATTAGTGATGCGGTATTATGTACTTGTCTCCAGTCCCCCCCCATCTTGGGAATCAAATGCCAAAATACTTCTTGTGAAAAACATAATCTACACCTTTATTAAATAAATGTATCTGATAACGTAAATTTAAAGATAATGTTAAAAATATTTAAATTTGGAGGAAGACAAAATACGAAATTTAACAATCTAAAGTACAGGAAAAGAAATAGTTTAAAAAATCAGGAAAGTATTATCAGCAAACTAGTTTCATTGTATATATATGTATTTATATATATAAATTAAAAGCACAGCCGAATTCGCTGCACATATTCTGCATAAAACCAACTAATTGGAAAATTTTTAAAAAATAATAATAAATAAAAAAGGGAAGAAACACTTTAAGATGCGAATTGTAAATAAATTGAAGCAACGGATACGAAAATCATTTAATATACGCAAACGTCAAAAGATTAAAGGTTAACAAACTGCATTGGTTTATAAAAATAGAGCGCAAAATCTAAATGAAAGCAGGGTTGGGAAAACATGTTGTCTAGGAAATCCATAAGACCCTAAGAAATTATTAAAGCAAAGGAAGTTAATTATAACCCCACACACAGATTTCGATGTGTATTCCAGTAACAAGAAGCAAAATAACCTTCCGTTTAGAACCAGCAAGATATAGGGATATTAAAAATGAAATGACAGTGCAAGCTGCATTAACCAAAGACTAAAATAGACCAAGTGACTGTTTGTAATATGACTGAACCGTCTGGTATGCGTAGGTATTTTCCTAAAATAAACCTAATAGACCATAAAAGAATCTCAAGATTTCGCAGAGGCAATTAACTAAATACCATACAATTATTGTGTTATATGAGAGCAATACTTTTTAACAAACCTGATTTTGATCTTAATTTTTGAAATATGATGTTGATGCAGTTTTAATTTTGCATTTAGAAAATGATGCAATGGTTTCAGTCATCAACACAACATCAACTCATAAGATCTTTTATATTTTACGAAAAACATTATGTATGAAATTAAATGTTATATATAGCTCTATTATCTTACAAAAAATGGAAAATAATTTCTAAAAATATGTACTAATCATGTTGATATATATTTATCTATCCTTGATAAAATTAAATTACCATTTGAGACAGGTAATCAAAATACATATTTATAATATGTAAATATATTTTATATTTGCATAATATAAATATGTGTTCTGATTATATGTCTAATATGCTAAAATATATAATAAAATTTGTGATATTATACATAAAACACATATATATTTATAGTAAATATTTATTACAAAATATAAAAATTATAATTAATGGAAATAAGTATACTTTGCCCTTATTAAATGAAGTAACAATTAAAATTAAGAAAATCGTTTTTATTATTATAAAATTAAAAGAAATATAGTTTTCCTTTATTTAAATTTACTATAATTATTGTTATAATAATTTCAGTTTTTCTAAGAGTGATATAGAAAACTGAAAATTTTAATCAAAATATTAGTGAAATAAATTTCTAATGATACACTCTGCTAATTAAAATTCAAAAATATTTTTAAATATTACATTCAGCAGTGAGATAAAAAAAGTATTATTTTTAGGTTTAGGGCAATTTCAATAACAGCGCACAAAAAGATTGTCATATTTAAAAAGTAAACAAATATTTCATAATTAAAAATGGGATCAATGAAGTAGCCCACAATTATATCTGGGATTTGAGAGCATAAGAAGTAATTGAGAAGAAGTAATTTATAATGTATGTTTATAACTCCGCGAATAGAATAAATTTAAATTATTCAAAAATTTTAAATTCATAGTATTTATTTTGTTCAATAATATATTCGTATATTGTTATTGAACAAAAGTAAAAAGGGAATAAGTTTTTCCTATGCTCTGTATTCAAATGGAAATTCACCTTTGATAGAAATGTTCTTTTTAGAAAGATTTTCAAATATCAGTAATTGTCTTGCTCATTTCAAGAATATTGTACAAATTTCATGTTTTAAAGAAATTTTCTTTAACTATAAAATTTTCTTAGACAATATTCGAACGGAAATCCGTGTTATTTGAAATTCATATAAATTCAGCTTTAAATAATAATTATTAATTTTTTTTTCTTTATAATTCTTCCCGTAGATCATTTTTAAAGCTGTAATAAACCTAAACACATTATGTATTTCAAAATTTAAAATGATAAAATGTACATTTTTCCAGTGGAAATTTTTAAAAAAGGGCTCAGATAATTTACCTTGGTAAGCATTTTTATTGGATAAATGTCATAAAAAGATTACATAATTTTTAGATTTTGTATATCATATTCAATATTTTAAGCACACATAAGATCTCACAGACATTTTTTTAAATTTCTTCCTGCATTTGGAATTTTTTTTTTATTACTAACTGTTTTTTTTTTAATTGAAAGCAACATATTTGAAAAGTAAATAAATACATAAGACTTTAAATACTTTAATTTTTTTTGCAAGGTTAAATTTTTTTTTGCCATAATTAGTAGAGTTTATTTTTCTTTCCATGGATTAGAAATCAGAAGTTCTCTACAGTCAGACAGGTTTACTTTTTATAAAAAGGGGGGAACTGATGAATATAAGTTTTTTTTTAAAAAAAACACATTTTAAAAGGTAAAAGTAAAAATAAATTCTTATTTCATTAACCTTTAAAAAAACTTGCTTTGATTTTATAAATATTCATAAAATATTAGTTGAAATAAAAGGCTGTTTAGAATAAAAACATTTAAATCAATATAAAAATTAAAATTTATTTATTTTCATTTCTTGATAAAAAAAACCAAGAATTCTCTTTTGAATTAGTAATATTCTGTCAAAACTAAAAAATGAAGTTAGTCTTACACTTTTATTTTTTAATAAAAAAGAAAAATCACAATGCGTAGATTTGAAATACAGGATTGTTTCCGAGGGGCAACGAGAGCAGTACGATAGACATTCGAATCCCTCAGGCGTCATTGTTGTTGTCAATGCCTTAAAAACAGTCAAGACTCGATGGCGATTGTGACCTGTGTAAAGAGATAGTTAGTTTGCCTGAAGGAATTTTCCTGGTTTTTCTTCAAAACGACACGCAAATGCGGAACAATTACTCCTGAAAGTTCTTACAGAAGACTTCCTCCCTCTCATAACTTATCTTTTGGCTGTTTGTGCAATAATGAGGTGGGGTACGTGAGGCCTACAGTGGTTTAACAAATATATGATTTATGAATAACATTTTATTATTTTTGTATCATATACATGGATAAAAAAAAGGTGTCCGAAAAGAAAAAATTAAGTCCATGCCACAAATATTAATTAATAGTTATATTTATATAGTATAAAATATAGAAATAATTATTAACTAAGATGAAATAATAAATTTCTTAATTAAAAAATAATTTATAAATTATATATATATATATATATATATAGCACTTTTAAATAAATCTTTAAGTGTTGCCATGAACCTGAAAGAGGCCTCTTCTTGAAGCCGTTATGGATATAATATAGGCCGATAAGTTACAAGAAAAAAAAAGTGTAACATCTCAAAGGAAAAACAAATAACGAAATGTTTTAAAAAATGCGTCATATTTCAACGTCAAAAAGAAAATTGAAATATCATGTTTAGTGTGCGTCAGTTTTTATCATATCATTTAATTTAAAAGAAATTGACATAAAAACGTTCTGAATGCCAAAGAAAATATCGCGAAGACACAAAAACAATTTCGAATATACATTTGATTATTAAACAAGTCTTTAAGAACGGAATGTAAACCAAAGGCACAAAAGAAAGTTCCAACCTATCCAAAGTCAGAAGAATATTAATTACGGAAGCAAAGTTCAGAAAAAGGTTCCTTTGAACTCTTGCTTCTCATTAGAATTTCCTAAATTTGATGGCAGGAGAATAAGAAAAACGAACCAAGTAAACTGAGAAAAGAATAAAGAAGAAAATAAAATCAAAAAATCTTCCCTGCAAAGTTATTCTCGATACTTACAATAAACAGACTTTGATACTTAACAGATTATTAATACTTCAACGAGCGCTATATCGATTAATCTTTTTTGCTTCACTCATAATCGTTTTATCATTCAGCATATAATTAGAAACCATTTTTATTGTTGGGACAGTGTTCTTTGTTGTAAAAAAGTTTTCCATCAAATACTATATCCATAATTAGATTCAATTAGTACCTAGAGACAAAGAGGGCAAATATTCAGTTTTTTGAGGTAATTTCTCATGGAAGTTGGGGCAATATTTTTTTTAGATTTTTATTTCTTTTTTTCTTCCACTCTTTATTGGAACTATTTTCAGAAAACTGATTTCTTTCTGGAATTTTTTTTTTTCTTGTCGACGTTTAGGAAAAACTTCCACATCAGCTGGCGAGCAGACTGTGTCCTTCGTTTCGAAAGAGGGTAAAAAGTCTTTGAAATTCTGCCTCATGACCATCTGGCGATCCATTTACTTTTATCAAGTAATCGTTGCATATCGAACTTTGGAACATAATTAAGAATATTAAACGAATCTCGAATAGCCAGGTGTTTTATGTTCCAAAACAAAAAGAAAAGCTCAAATTAAACTAATAATTCTTAATTATGCATATTTATGACTCTACATTGAAAATTCCAGCGTCTTGAAACACGAGCTCAAGCTCTTTTTTTTTTCTTGAACGATTAATTTTGAATTGCATCTTCTTAAGGAGAATATAAAGTATTTAAAGTATGCACAGACATATTTCAAGAAATTATACTTTTTTTTTGGCCCGTCAGTATATAGATTATTGGAATTTAATCTGCTATAAATATATTAAATTTTCTACAAGTACAAAAGTCATAAAATTTGTTCACTATAATTTAGCGTGAATTAAAAAGTTTGCTTTTACATAAAATGGTTGTAGTCGAGTTAGAAATATGCTGTTTATTAGTGGCAAAAAAATTTTCCTAGTAAACTTTAAATGTTCTAAAATTTAAATAAGTGATTTCAATTGAAGAAGGGCAGTTGTTAATTAATCTAAAATTTTTAAATTATTTGCGGTTTAAATTTTTAAAATTATTACCAAATTTGTGAATTTTTTACTAAACACAGCAAATTTAACATTACTATATATTTAACAATTTAGAAAAAGGAAACTCAATTCATTTTAATTAAAATTTCTAAACAAATAACGAAATGTTTATGAAAAATGCATCATATTTCAATTTAAAAAAGAAAATTGAAATACCATGTTTACTATACGTCAGTTTTTATCTTGTCATTTAAATTAAAAAGAATTTGACATAAAAAAATGCTCCCAATGCCAAAAGAAAATATGGCAAAAACACAAGAAAAACATATCGAATATACATTTGATTAGTAAACAAGCCTTTAAGAACGGAATGTGAACCAGAGAAACAAAAGAAAGTTCCAACCTATCCAAAGTCAAGAATAATATTAGTTATGGAAGCAAAGTTCAGAAAATGGTTCCTTTGAACTCTTGCTTCTCATTATAATTTCCCAAAATTTGATGCCAGGAGAATAAGAACAACGAACCAAGTAAACTGAGAAAAAGTATAAAAGAAAATAAATAAAAAAATCCCCTAGCAAAAGTTATTCTTGATACTTAGAATAAACAGACTTTGATACTTAAGAGATTCTTAATACTTCAACGAACGCTATATCGATTAATCTTTTTGCACCGCCTCATAATCGTTGCCATCGTTTAGCATATAATTAGAAACAATTTTTATTGTTGGGGCAGTGTTCTTTGTTGTAAAAAAAAAGTTTTCCATCAAATACTATATCCATAATTAGATTCCAATTAGGACCAAGAGACGAAAGGGGGCAAATATTCAATTTTCGGAGGTAAATTTCACATGGAAGTTGCAGTAATATTTTTCGATTTTTTATTTTTTTCTTCCACCCTTTATTGGAACCATTTTCAGAAACAGATTTCTTTCTGGAATTTTTTTGTGTGTGTGTGCATGTTTAGGAAAACTTTCACATCAGCTGGCGAGCAGACAGCATCCTTTGTTTTCGAGAAGAGGGGGTAAAAGACTTTGGAAATTCTGTCTCAAGACCATCTGTGATCCATTTACTTATCAAGTAATCGTTGCATATCGGCCTTTGGAACATAATTAAGAATATTAAACGAATCTCGAATAACCAGGTCTTTTATTCTTTGAAACAAAAAAAAAGCAAAAAATTAAACTTAAATTTTTAATTACGCATATTTATGACTTTGCATTGAAGAGTCCAGCGTCTGGAAACTCGAGCTCATATTTTTGAACAATTAATTTTTAATTCCATCTTTTTGTAAAGAAAATATAAAGTTTCAAAGTATTCTATAGACATTTTTCAAGAAAATAATTTTTTTTTGGCATTTTCAGGGTAAAGAATAATGGAACTAATCTGCTATAAATATATATTTCTAGTAACACAGAAGTCATAAAAATATAATTACTACAATTTGGTATAAATTAAAAAAAAAGTTTGCTTTCACATAAAATGCTTGTCGTTCAGTTAGAAGTAAACTAACTGTTTCTTTTTATTACTGGAATAAAATTACCCTTAGAAAAATTGAAACGTTGTTACCCCTATAAAATAAATGCAGGTTTTTCAAGAAAAGAAATTTAGTTCTTAATTAGTCTAACATTTTATAGCTATTACAAAATTTTGAAATATTTAATTATATTAAATATTTCACAAATTTTGTGAAAAGGCCTCAAAAAATTGACCGAGACTGCAATTTTGATATTGCTATATATTTAACAATTTAAGTGAAAAGGAAAAATTAGTTCATTTTAAATATATAAATTTATAATTTAAATCTGTTTTTTAATGTTACCAGTTAATTGTATTGATATTTTTCTTTTAAAATATATTAAAGATTGGCAAACGTTGTATTTAATACAATAGGTATTTCTTCTATATCTTTGAAAAACTTTCATGAATAATAAATCACATATGCTAGTTTATAGTCATCATTATGATTGGCGTAACGGCCCTATGGGGGGCAACGCCGTCTGCCCACTGGTAGATTTCGAGACAGGTCATGTTTTCTTTCTGCGGGATAGGATTGTCGTCTCTACGCCCAAAGCTTTGCAGTTGATTTAGAGCAGGATCTACGGCTTAAAATGGATTCCAAACCACTACAGAGGTCATAGCACCACCGGGACTGAAACATGCAACCCCGAACTACATAGCGCTAGTCATTCGACCACAAGGGCCCATGCTGATTATAGGCTAAAATTGACCGAGACGTTACAACAGAAATATAAATTGTAACATCTCAAAGAAAAAACAAATAACGAAATGTTTAAGAAAAATACATCATATTTCAATTTCAAAAGAAAATTGAAATATCATGCTTAGTCCATGTCAGTTTTATCACGTCATTTAATTCAAAAGAATTCGACATAAAAAATGTTCTGAATGCCAAAGAAAATATGGCGAAGACCCAAGAAACAATTTTGATTAGTAAACAAAACTTTAAGAACGGAATGAAAACCAGAGACACAAAGAAAGTTCCAACATATCCAAAATCAGTAGAATATTAATTATGAAAGCGAAGTTCAGAAAAAGGTTTCTTTGAACTCTTGCTTCTCTCAATAGAATTTCCCAAAATTTGATGCCAGGAGAATAAGAACAACGAACCAAGTAAACTGAGAAAAAGGATATAAAAAAAAAAAAATTAAAAAAATCTTCCAAGTAAAAGTTATTTTCCATATTTAAATAAACAGACTTTGATACTTAACAGATTATTAAAACTTCAACGAGTGTTATATCGATTATTTTTTTTTTTTTTTTTTGCTCTGCTTCATAATCGTTACCATCGTTGAGCATATAATTAGAAACCATTTTTATTGTTGGGACAGTGTTCTTTGTTGTAAAAAGTTTTCCATCAAAAGATATCCATAATCCTATATCCATAATTAGATTCCAATTAGGACCAAGAGACAAAGAGGGCATATATTCAGTTTTCAGAGGTAAATTTCTCATGCAAGTTGCTGTCATATTTTTTTCGATTTTAATTTTTTTTTCTTCTACCATTTATTGGAACTATTTTCAGAAACGGATTTCATTCTCGAATTTGTGTGTGTGTGTGTGTGTGTGTGTGTGCGTGTTGTGTATGTTTAGGAAAACTTCCACATCAGCTGTCTAGCAGACAACATCCTTTGTTTCCAAGAAAGAGGGTAAAAAGTCTTTGGAAATTCTGCCTCATACCATCTGGTGATCCATTTAATTATCAAGTAATCGTTGCATATCGTCCTTTGGAACATAATTAAGAATATTAAATGAATCTCGAATAGCTGGGTCTTTTATGTTCCGTAACAAAAAAAGAAAGCAAAAATTAAACTGATACTTTTTAATTATGTATTTTTATGACTCTACATTGAAATGTCCAAATTCTTGAGACATGAGCCAAGTTTTTTTTTTTTTTTTTTTAAACGATTAATTTTGAATTGCATCTTCTTAAATGAAGGTGTATAGACATTTTTAAATTAGTATGTATAGACATTTTTCAAGAAAATTACACTTTTTTTGGCATGTCCAGTATAAAGAATATTGAATTTAATCTGCTTTAAATATATGTTTCCTACAAGTACAAAAGTCATAAAATCTAAGTACTATAATTTAGTGTGAATTAAAATGTTTGCTTTTACAGAAAATGTTTGCCGTCGAGTTAGAAGTATGCTATTGTTCTTTATTAATTGGAGAAAATTATCCTTACAAAAATTGAAATGTTGTATAAAAGGAATATAGTATTTTAAGATAAATTCAGTTGTTAATTAATCTAAAATTTTGCATTTATTAAAAAATTTGTGAAATATTTAATGAAATGAATATTCTGAATTGCATCTTCTTGAAGAGAATGAAAAGTATTTGGATTATGTATAGACATTTTTCAAGAAAATTATACTTTTTTGACATATTTAGTGTAAAGATAACTGGAACCTAATCTGCTATAAATATATCTTTTCTACAAAGTAAAAAGACATAAAATCTAAATACTATAATTTAGTGTAACTTAAAAAGTTTCCTTTTACATAAAATTTTTGTCGTCGAGTGAGATGTATACTATTGTCTCTTTATTAATTGGAAAAAATTATCATTAGAATAATTGAAACGTTCTATAAAATAAATAACAAGTTTTCAAGAAAAGAAGTTCAGTTGTTAATTAATCTAACATTTAACAACTATTAAAAAAAAATTGTGAATTATTTACTAAACATTGCAATTTTAACATTGCTATACATTTAACAAATTAAGTAAAAAGAAAATCTGTTTATTTTAATTATATAAATGTATAATTTAAACAGGTTTTTGGACATTTTCTTAAAGTTACCAATTAAATATATTGAAACTTTTTTTTTTACTTTAAAATTAGTTAAATTTTGCAAATATTGTATTTAAATCTACAATACGTATTCCTCTATATCTTTGAAAATCTTCAATAAATTTTAAACTACTTATATATGATATAAATCAGCATATTTAAAATATGGGAATTGATTGAATGTAAATGAGGATTTGGGAGTAAACTGTACTTGTGATTTAATGGTTCACTTATCAAATTATATTTTATTTTTTTAATTTCTTTATTTAATTTCACCCAGTACATTATTTGTACTTATATAGTACTTGCAAATAAAAGTTAAAGTGCTGAAACCCATGAACCTGAAAGTCACCCTCTTCTAGAAGCCCTTAGAGATTTAAGATAGGGAGAGACTTTACAACAGAAATAAAAATAGGATTATCTCAATGAAAAACAAATAACAAAAAGTTTAAGAAGCAATGCATCATATTTAAAACTCAAATGATAATCTAAATATTACGTTTAATCGACGTCGGTTTTTATCATTTTATTTAATTTAAAAGAATTTGACATAAAAAGAAATGTTCTCAATGCCAAAGAAAATATGCCGAAGACACAACAAACAATTTCGAATCTACATTTGATTAGTAAACAAACCTTTAATGAAAACCAGAGACACAAAGAAAGTTCCAACCTGTCCAAAGTCAGAAGAATATTAATTATGGAAGCAAAGTTCAGAAAAAGCTTCCTTTAAACTCATACTTCTCATTAGAGTTTCCCAAAATTTGATGCCAGGAGAATAGGAACAACGACCCAAGTAAACTGAGAAAAAGAATAAAAAAGAAAATAAATAAAACATTCTTCCCAGCAAAAGTTATTCTCGATACTTATAATAAACAGACTTTGATACTTAACAGATTATTAATACCTCAACGGACGTTATATTGATTCATCTTTTTACTTCGCTTCATAATCGTTGCCATCGTTGAGTACATAATTAGAAGCAATTTTTATTGTTGGGCAGTATTCTTTGTTGCAAAAAAAAAGTTTTTCCATCAAATACTATATCCATAATTAGATTCCAATTAGGACCAAGAGAGATAGAGGGCAAATATTCAGTTTTGGGAGGTAAATTTCTCATGGAAGTTGCAGTAATATTTTTCCGATTTTTTATTTTTTTTCTTCCACCCTTTATTGTAACTATTTTCAGAAATGGATTTCTTTCTGAAATTTTTTTTCTTGTGTGTGTATGTTTAGGAAAACTTCCACATCAGCTGTCCAGCAGACAGCATCCTTTGTTTCCGAGAAAGAGGGTAAAAAGTCTTTGAAATTCTGCCTTATGACCATCTGGCCATCCATTTACTTATCAAGTAATAGTTGCATATCGACCTTTCGAACATAATTAAGAATATTAAACGAATCTCGAACAGCTAGGTATTTTATGTTCCGAAACAAAAAAGAAAGCAAAAATTAAACTGGTAATATTTAATTATGCATATTTATGACTCTACATTGAAAAGTCCAGCGTCTTGAAACGCAAATTCATTTTTAACAATTAATTCTGAATTTCATCTTCATGAATGTACAAAGACATTTTTCAAAAAAAAAATTTTTTTTTTTATACGTCTATTATAAAGATTATTAGAACTTAATATTCTATAAATATATTTTCCTACAATTACAAAAGTCATAAAATTTGAAGTGCTATAGTTTATAGTGAATTAAAATTATTTTATTTTTAATTTATTTGTAAAATATCCCCCAGTATATTATTTGTTTGTATCTAGGGCTTGTGACTAAAAATTAAAGTGTTCCCATAAACCTAACAGTGACCCTCTTCTTAAAGATCTTATGGATATAATGTAGGCCAAGACGTTACAAGAGAAATAAAAAATGTAACATCTAAAAGAAAAAACAAATAACGAAATGTATATGAAAATATGCAACATATTTCTATTTTAAAAGAAAAATTAAATATTTTCTTTAATCTACGTCAGTTTTTATCATGTTATTTAATTTAAAAAAATTTTAAATAAAAAAAAAAATTTTGAATGCCAAAGAAAATATGGCGAGACACAAGACACAATTTCGAATATGCATTTGATTAGTAAACAAACTTTAAGAACGGAATGAAAACCCAGAGACACAAAGAAAGTTCCAACCTTTCCAAAGTCCGAAGAATATTAATTTTGGAAGCAATGTTCAGAAAAAGGTTCCTTTGAACTCTTGATTCTCATTAGATTTTTCCAAAATTTGATGCAAGGAGTATAAGAACAACGAATCAAGTAAATTGAGAAAATAATAAAAAACAAAATAAATAAAAAAAATCGTCGCAGCAAAAGTTATTCTTCATATTTAGAATAAACAGACTTTGATACTTAACAGATTATTAATACTTCACCACCGAACGCTATATCGATTAATCTTTTTTGCTTCGCTTCATAATCGTTGCCAACGTTGAGCATATAATTAGAAACAATTTTTATTGTTGAAACAATTTTTATTGTGTTCTTTGTTGTAAAAATTTTCCATCAAATACTATATCCATAATTAGATTCCAATTTGTACCTAGAGACACAGTGGGCAAATATTCAGATTTCGGAGGTAAATTTCTCATGGAAGTTGCAGCAATGTTTTTCGAGTTTTATTTTTTTTTCCACTCTTTATTGGAACTATTTTCAGAAACGGATTTCTTTCTGGAATTTTTTTTTTATTTTGTGTGTGCATGTTTAGGAAAACTTCCACACCAGCTGGCGAGCTGACAGCATCCTTTGTTTCCGAGAAAGTAAAAGTCTGGAAATTCTGCCTTACGGCCATCTGGCGATTCATTTACTTATCAAGTAATCGTTGCATATCGACCTTTGGATCATAATTAAGAATATTAAATGAATCTCGAAGAGCGAAGAAAGCAAAAATTAAACTGATAATTTTTAATTATGCATATTTATGACTATATAGTGCAAAGTCCAGCGTCTTGAAACATGAGAACCTGTTTTTTTTTAAACAATTAATTCTGAATCGCGTCTTTTTTAAAGATAATATAAAGTACTCAGAGTATGCATAGACATTTTTCATGAAAATCTTACTTTTTTGGCATGTCCAGTATAAAGAATATTGAAACTTAATCTGCTATAGTTATATGTTTTCTACAACTACAAAGGTCATGAAATCTAAGTACCATAATTTAGTGGGAAATAAAAATATTGCTTTTATATAAAATGTTTGTCTTCGAATTAGAAGTATGCTAACTGTTTCTTTATTAAGGGAAAAATTATCCTTTGGAAAATTAAAAATTTCTATAAAATAAATAAATTATTTTAAGAGGAGAAGTTTGTTGTTAATTAATTTAATTTTTACAAAATTTGTGAATTAATTACTAAAATATGCATATTTAACATTGCTATATACAGAAATTAAGTAAATAAATTTCAGTTCATTTTAGTCATATAAATTTATAATTTAAATATGTGTTTGCACTTTTTTTTAATGCTGCCAATTAATTGTTTTTGTAATTTTATTCTTTCTTTAGTTTAGCATTAATAAAATTTTTTTAAATGTCGTATTTAAATCTGAAATATGTATTTCTTCTATATCTTTGAGAAACTTCAATGAATTTTAAATTACTAATTTATAAAATATACTTTGTAAATATTGAGAATTGATTGAATGTAAAATATAATTTTTTAATTTGTTATCTAAACATGAATTTGATAAAATAGCTTGTCTAATATTTTTTAATGAAAGCTAAGAAATAGTGTTCTTTAAGATATGAACTTAGTCTTAACTATAAACAATTGTTATTGCTTGAAAATCTAATTTTAACAAATCTCTTAGCTTAATTCTTCATATAAATTCTAAAGTGAAATAGATCATATTTCTTATGATTAGAAATAAGCTGTGCACTTTAAAAAATTGGCAAAAAAAAAAAAAAAAAAAAAACAGATTTACAATTATAAAAATTAACAAGTATCATAAATGGATATTTGATTTAAATAGTTGTTCCACTTCCTGCTAAAAATAAAAAAGGAATTTAAGCTATTCACAGAAAATGTTAAAAAAAAATCCAAACTCTGCCATTAATTTATGTGCTTTGTTATATTAAAAATAAATAAATAAAATTTAAAAAAACATCTGATTTGTTCAATTTCATAACAGCTCAGATGATTTAAATATATGATTTGAATTTCGTGCTCTGTCGGTTAGTACCTATTTGTTAATTGTTTCAGAAATAGGTGTTTCATTTCTAGGGTTACATTCGTTCAATTTGGTTAATATGCATTTATGCAAATGTGCAGTTATCTTTGCTGTTGTTCGTTATGGTGATGATATTAAATAGACTGTATATGGTTTATCACAGTTTCTCAAATCAACGCAGTCACTATTAATAAACACATATGCACTTTTTTATATTTTATAAACAGCTACATAAGTTATTGTTTATTGTAATTTATCTTTAATATATTAGATATTTTATATATACTAAACATAATTAATTTAAAAACACGGGGAAATAAGTTTCCTCCACAAAAAACAAGCAATTATTCCAAGCCTAAGGATTAATACTCGCACTCTAGCTCTTAATTTAACTAGTAGCTATAAATTAAATTTCCGGTGAATAAAAATGTTATCTACACATTGTAAAGACAATTGCAATAGATTCAAAGACAAGTGCAAGATCTTTAAGTAAAGTCTAATAAAACAACAAAGTTCTTGTGTTTTCAGTATTCCCCATAGTTCCTTAGGTCAATTGTGTCTATGTCTTTGCTAATTAGATTCAGTACGCTAGTTAAAAAATAAATTATAAAGAAAAGTTAAAAAAAAAAAAATAGAAATCCACATTATAAAAATGAGTACATATTATTAAAAGTGCAGATAGAGATTTGCAACTAATAGATTAATTTAGAAACAGAAACTCTTTCTGAAAATTCTGGAAAAAGACTAAAATAAATGAAGCTTTAAATATGACGAGAAATGAGGAATAAATTATATAAAACTTATATTATAAAGAGTGGAACCTACTTTTAAAATTAGGTTTTCGGTGAAAATAATTTCAGAAATTTTTTAATAATATATTATAATAAAAATATAAGGAAAACAGTCATTCTAGAGTAATATTAAAGAAATTAATAGTAAAAAAAAAATCTATTATGACTAACTTATAAAATGATAATATATACATGCAAAAGTAAAATATGAGGACAATAATAAAAAAGACAAATGAAAAATTGATAATTTACCCTGGTAGTCTCAATGATTAAATCTATGTTAATTAAAAGAATAACTCCTAAATGTAGGTGGTTTCTTTAAATTGACGACGCACAGAACATGGTAGAGATTATATTAAAAAACTTTAAAGTATAAAAAGTAAATTTTTAACATTAGAAAAATATTTCATTCAATAATATGTAATTTTATATAAATTTCATTTCTTTATTTACAATGTTTTATATCCTTTGCCAATAATGTGCTAGTTTGAAAACTTTTTTTCTTCACATTTTTTATTTCCAAAAATATGTTTTATTTCAAAATGGCAAAATAGATATCGTCGTTAAATAATACATCAAATGTATTAAATAAACATCATTAGATAAACAACTTAAAAATAATTTTTTTTTTTGCATATAAAAATTCCACAAAAAAATTTGACTTATGGCTTTTATAGTTGGTTACTATTAATATTGAAACACACACTGAAATGTTTATTAAAATTAAATAATATCAATCACCAAATTATTTGTTTGGGTTCTTCTATAATATTTATTTATTGTAGCTAAAAGTATTATATATATATAATCGGTTATTGGTTATCCTATTTATATAGTGTGCGTCTGTGCCATTTCTACTGGTTTTTCTGTCTTCTACATGTTATACGAATACCTTGAAAACATGCCTTTTCTTGGATTCAGTCGTCCAAAAAAAGCGAAATATTGTGGTTTATAATATCCGCAGGGTACGCATTTTTATAGAGCCATCCTCAGAGCTTTATAAGTAATTCTTTTCGGTTTTTATAAGTATTTTTTTTTTAGGATTTGCTAATTTTCGTTAGGGCATTATTGATCTCCTGGAAAAATATCATGTTTTTGTATTAATTCGTATGTTCTTTTTTGATCTGCCGATGCATTTCTAGTTTTTAACCTCTTTTTTTTAAGGACTTTCAGTTTCGTTGCTGCAGCTTTTGAGCACCTCGAATCTTGAACAATAATTTATTTCTTTTCCTTCTATCTAAAAAAGAGAGAATGCGTGGCATTCTGGTTTTTTTCTATGAGAATGCTATAATGGATTTGTTATCCGAATTTTTATTCAATTTGCCTATAGTGAATACAAGAGTGGCTTTTGTGATACAGATTTGGATTTTGATCATTAATTAAAGTATTTGGAACAAATGTAGCATAAACGTTTTTTTTTGCCTAAATGTTCATGCATAATGTTTCGAATCTTTTCTTTGCTCTTACATGTCTTGTTTTTCTTCTAAAAGCCTTCGCATGCTTTGTTTTTCATATATATATATATATAATTTTCATATATTAATTAATATTATTCGATATTAAAATATTTATTATTATTAATATTATTAATATATATGTTTAAAAGGTAATTCTGCAATAATGAAACAAAGGTATATCTTACTAAAACAAAAAAATAAAAAAAAAAAAACGTATAGGAATTTAGTGGAGGAAGTAATGCATTGAGGCACGAATACAAAATATAAACATGAAAAAAAAGCATTGCTTATCCACAACATCATTGCAAAGTTCTTCTTTGATTCTATTTTTAAAATAAATGCACAAAATGGCAGCCGCCAACATGATTAATAGCGTCTAAGTAGTGATTGGAGAATATTTCCAAATATGACAGATATTTTGTGTATGCTTGAAGCAGCAATGGAAGTCGAGCAAGCAAGTCCAAAAACTCTGATGCAAATACAGAGTAAGAATAAAATACGATGAGTATCGGGGTTGCCAGCCAGAGGACTTGAAGCTTATCAAAGTACAGGTAAATTAGGCAATTGTGTCTGGTTATTACGAGAAATGCTTTTGAAATTGTGTTCATTCCTCAACGCGCCACTTCCGGCCATGCATTTTTAAAATAACAAAGAAGTGAGTTCGAACAAGCAGTAGAAAGCCTCTCAATATTTGTCCCATGACAGTTCAATCACTCTGTATAAAGATATTTCTATCGACATGAGCCAATAAAATACACTAGTGTGCAAAACTTAAGAAACTTCTCTGATTTTTCCATAATTCCACGAAAAAAAAACAAGAGAGAGGCATGAAATGTATGCTATAGAGGAGCAATTCAATGCTTATAGGCTGAAGAAATATTATAGCCAAAAAAAAAAAAATTAATTGTACGCATACATTTTAGGTCAAAGGAGAAAAGGCTTCATTGACAGAATGGCATTAGAAAAAAACATTGTCTGACCATGAGGAAAAACAGCAAACCAAAGTCCCTTAGTAAAGGATGTGATCTTCTCTAACTGCAATGGTTGCGTGACACCATCTGTTCATACTCAATAGCAAATTATCCAACAATTCTTGGGGTTAGAGTTGCCACTCTTCAAGGAGCTTCTGTTTCAGCTGTTTGGTGTTCTCTGGAGGGAAGAATCTTGCTGTTAAGCTTCTCCCCAAAGCATCCCGCACATATTTGTTGAAATTTAAATATCAGGAGTACGCTGGCCAATCCATTCTGCAGATATCCTAACTTTTAGAAGCTCCTCAATAGCAGATGTTATGTGTGGACGTGCATTGTCGTCCACAAAAAAAAAAAAGTCGTCCAGACTTTTTTTTTTGTGGATGACAATTATTTTCCACTTTGTAATAGATACACGTGCGGGAGGATAATTTTATCGCAGTAACAATTTCCGGTAAGTGAGCTGCTATCGAAAATATGGAGCTCTGTTCGTTCATTCAACATAATGCCTCCCTACACAATCATTCTAGGACCATATCAATGATCTCTTTCCTTGATGTTAGTGGGATGAAATCGTACCCCTACCACCCTCCATATCAACTGACCTGAGAATCGTTGCTCAGACTGAAACGACTCTCATCAGTAAACAGAGCGTGACTCCATTAATGAGATGTCCAGTCTTTGTATTCTTGACACCACTATAAACGGTCCCGCCGATAGACTGTTGCTAGTGGTATTCAGCATTCAGGACGAAGGACGAATAGGCCACCTTTATGCAGATGTCTGGCATCAGTAAACCATGATACCTGTCTGCCGGTTGCCGTACACAGCTGCTGAGCGATACTGCCCGATGTCTGGTTCCAATTTCTTTTCACTTACAGAACAATATACTTGTCATCATTCGCCATTGTTTTTCTCGGCCGACCACCACCAATCTTTCTTACAGCTGTATTTGTTATTTGAAAGGCCTTCCAAGCTCTTGAAACTACACTTTTGTTAATTCCAAACGTTTATGCAACACTCGTCAAACAACGCCTCTCTTCAAACTTGCCGATCATTCTACCACGTGTAAAGACATCCTGATGATTTCTTGTAGGCATTATGAACATACGATTTGACTTTCACTTGCAGGGAACGTCTGGAAATGTGTCCCTCCTCCTTTCTTTAAGTTGGTGAGCGTTGGAACTGAGCGTTCGCGTGTCGTGACGTCCCCTCTGATGTCACAGTGCTGATGTTTGCATATGCATCATCTTTCTACTGAGTTGCCGTTTCACTGTACTAGTCGTAAAAAGCCCTTTTCTACTATTTCATGGCTGTAGGTTGAAAATACATTTATTGCTTAAGTTTTGCACGCTAGTGTACATGCCATTAAAATGAATTTTTGTATAGAATTAAAATGTACCTGATACATAATAGGCATTTGATTGTGAAAAAATATTGATGCACAAATGTGGTTAAAAATATATACATATATATGTGTGTGTGTGTAATACTTTCAAATGTTATTTTGTGCAAGTAGTGGCCCAGCTGCTACAATCCATACATTCTATGTCCTTAGTCTGTATATCCCTGCTTTAAAGAGAAACCTCTTTATCGCTGAAATTTCGTTCCAGTGCAAATGAGTATCAGAGCTACAAGAAGATGCAACACAAATCTCCATTCTGATAAACTGACACGTGAAAGGTTAATAAACATCTGAGATCTCATTTGCATCTTGTCAGTCCTCCTGAACACCACCTGCGCGGTTACAGTGTCGATGGTTCAGCTGCACAGTATCAATTTTTTTATAACAGCGCGAAAAATTGTTAAAAAGAAAAGGGGAGGGGAGGAGATCGCACAGTCATTTCACAGAGAACAGCCGTGACCGTGACTGTAATAGGGAATGATGAAATTACATTTTCGGCGACTGTCTATTTCTTCGCACTGTTCGCAACCGCTGCCCGCTTTTAATTCTGGAAATCTGCTTTTTTTCCCATTCGATGACTTCGCATTTGACGCACTTCATTTCTGGCGGTACGAAAACTCCAGCGGGGTTTCGGTTTTCCGATACCGAATTTAACTGGGGGAATTGAAAACGACACCGCATTATTTAAAACCGCTAAGTGACAGCTCCGGGGCCAATACGGTATTTCGTTCTAACCTTCTTCTTTTTTCTTTTTTTTTTTTTTTTACAACCTTCCTTCCACGCTTTATTTCTTTTTCAGTCTTCCAAAGATCACTTTGGGTTTTCATCTTTTTTATCTATTTTTTCCCAATCCAATCTTTCTTGCAAAAATTACATTTTCTGGGAGGAATGGCGGCCATTTTTTCTTCTCTTTTCTTGATGGCGAAAATGGAGTAAAGTACACAAGCCTGAATGTGAGTTCTCTGCGTGGAATGCAACCATTTTCTTCTTCTACGTTGAAAAACTGATCTTCATTTGTGTTTTTAAATTTTCTTTTTTTTAAATAAAACAGAAATGTTTTGTTGACTTTTAAAGGCAATATCCATTGGAGAAATCCACAAACTATATAAAAAAGATTAGGATATTATTCAAAATTTAACTTTCAATACTCATTGAGTAGAACTATCAAGTTTAAAATGCAACCATTTTTTCTCCTATGGTGAAAAACAAATCTTCATTTGTATTTTTAGGTCTTTTATTTTAAGTAAAATGATCTATCGATTTTTTAGAAACAATTTCTATGGCAGAAATAGCCATACGAAATAAAAGAATAGGTAACTACTCACTAAGTAAATATTTAATTTCCGTTACATATTTTCTGAGATATACGAATTTATATGATTCAAGTTTCAATACTCATTGAATGCAAATATCAAACAGGAAATGTAACAATTTTTTTCTTCTTCTACGGTGACAAACAGATGTTCATCTGAGGTTTTCATATCTTTTTGTTTAATGAAATATTCTGTTGACTTTTAATCACAATTTTCAAAGCAGGAAAACACAACATATATAAAAGAGTAAGGAACTATTCACTAAGTGGATGTTTAACGTGTTTCACTTATTTTCTGAGATATATGACTCTATACGATTGAACTTTAAATACTTTTTGCGTACAGCTATCAAGCATGAAATGCAACCATTTTTTTTTAATGGTGAAAAACAGATTTTCATCTCTGTTTCTTAGATTCTGAGATCTGTTTCAGGACTATTCATTCGCCCTGTATATACATATTTCTATGATGGAAATTTTAAAATAAAGTGGCATGTGTCAATAAAATAGATGCCCCATAAATAAATTATTTTTATTTTTATAGGGTTATAATGTACCTGGTACATATAAATATGCATGAAATTGAGAAATAATATTCAAAAATATTGACGTACAAATATTGTTAAAATAATACATATTATCTGTGTGCGTGTAATAAAAATTTTCAATGTGTCTGTTGTGCAAATCGTGGCAAAACTGCCACAGCCCATGTCCTTGACCGTATATCCCTGCTTTTAAAGAAACACCACATTATAGCTGAAATTTTGTGTCCTCGTAAATGAGCACCAGAGTTACAAAGAAGACACTCACTTTGGCGACACCAATGACCATTCTGATAAATTGACACGAGAAAGGTTAATAAGCATCTGCGATCTCATTTGCATGTCATCATTCCTCCTCAACACCACCTGCGCCGTTACAGTTCAGCTGCGAGAGTATCAATTTTGTAACAGCGCGAAAAATTGTTAAAAGAAAAGGGAAGGAAGACAGCACAGTCCTTTCACAGAGAACAGCCGTGACCGTGACTGTGATGGGGAATGATGAAATCTGCATTTTCTGCGATTGTCTATTTCTTTTACACTGATCGCAACCGCTGCCCGCTTTTGAATCTGGAAATCTGTTTTTCTTTTTCCGTTCGAAGGCTTCGCATTGCCGCACTTCATTTCTGGTGGTGCGAAACTCTTTGCAGGGTTTCGATTTTCCGATACCGAATTTAACTGGGGGAGGGGGGCGAGAGGGAAAATTGAAAATGACACCACATTATTTAAATACGGGGCCAATACGGCATTTCGTTCTGACCTTCTTTTTCTTTTTTTTTTATTACAACCTTCCCTTCCACGCTTTAATTCCTTTTCATTCCTCCAAAGATCACTTTGGGTTTTCATTTTCTTTTTTTTTTTTTTTATTTCATATTTTTTTTTTTTTTTTTTTTTTCATTCCAATCTTTCTCGCAAAAAATTACATTTTCTCGCGTCTGGGAGGAGAAATGTCGGCCATTTTTTCTTCCTTTTCTTGGATGGAGAAAATGGAGTAAGGTACACAAGCCTTCATATGAGAACTCTGGGTGGAATGGAACCATTTTTTCTTCTACGGTGAAAAACTGATCTTCATCTGTGTTTTTAAGTTTTCATTTTTTTAAATAAAATAAAATTTTCTGTTCACTTTTAAAGGCAATTTCGAAAACGAAATACACAAAATTGGTAAAAGAATAGTTACTATTCTTTTCACTAAAGAGAAGGCTTAATGTATTTTAGTTATTTTCTGAAATATATGACACAACATTATTCAACTAAACACGACTTCTTGAAACTATAAAATAGAATACGAAAATATTCACTATGTGGATGTTTAACGTCTTTTTACTTATTATGCCTATATATGACTTATATATGACTCTATACGCTTCAACTTTCAATACTTTTTTGAGTACAGCTATCAAGCATGAAATGGCACAATTTTTTTTCTTTAACGGAGAAAAACAAATCTTCGTCTGTGCTTTTTAGGTTCTGAGATCTGTTCCATGACTATTCATTTGCCTTGTAGGAAGATATTTCTACGATGTTTAATTTTTAAAATAAAGGGGTCTGTGCATATAAAACAGATGTCACTTAAATAAATTATGATTATTATTATTATAGAATTATAATGCGCCTGGTACATAGAACTAACGATGAGATTGTGAAAAAATATTAACAATTAATGACACACAAATATTGTTTCAAATTATATATATATATATATATATATATATATATATATGTGTGTGTGTGTGTGTGTTTACATGTGTGCCTGTGTCTGTTAGTAATTTTCAAAAATGCTGTTCAATTGTGGACAAGCTGTAACAGTCTATGCATTTCACGTCCTTTTGCTTTTAAAGCGACACCAGCGTTACAAAAGAAAACATGGATATCCATTCTGATAAACTGATACGTGAAAGATTAATAAACATCCGCGATCTCATTTGCATCTCATCATTCCCCCTAAACACCACCTGCGCGGTTACAGTTCCAGCTGCACAGTATCAATTTTGTAACAGCGCGAGAAATCGTTAAAAAGAAATGGGGAGGAGACAGCACAGTCATTTCATAAAGAACAGCCGTGAACGTCACTGCAATGGGGAAATGATGAAATCTACATTTTCTGTGACTGTCTATTTTCTTCACATTGTTCGCAACCGCTGCCCGCTTTTGAATGTGGAAATCTGCCATTTTCCCATTCGATGGCCCCGCATTGGCGCACCTCATTTCTGCGGTGCGAAAACTCTTGCGGTGTTCGATTTTCCGATACCAAATTTAACTGGAAGCGAGGGAAAAATTGAAAACTACCCGCATTATTTAAAACCGCAAAGTGACAGCTCCGGGGCCAATACGGTATTTCGTTCGAACCTTCTTCTTGTTTTTTATTACGACCTTCCCTTTCCACGCTTTATTTCTTTTTTCAGTCTTCCAAATATCTCTTTGGGTTTTCATCTTCTTTTTTTTATCTTTTATTTTTCATTCCAATCTTCTTTGCAGAAATTACATTTTTCCCGCGTCTGGGAGAAATGTTGGCCATTTTTTTCTCCTTCCTTGATGAAGAAAATGTAGTAAGGTACACAAGCCTTCATATGAATTTCCCTGCGTGGAATGCAACCATTTTTTTTGATTTCACGGTGAAAAACTGATCTTCATCTGTGTTTTTTAGGTTTTCTCTTTTAGAAATAAAATAATATGTTCTGTTGACTTTTAAAAAGGCAATTTCCGCAACAGAAAATACACTAACTATATAAAAGAATAGTTATTATTCTATTCACTAAGTGAAGGTTCAATGTCCTTTACTTATTTTCTGAGATAAATGGCTTTATACGAGCCAACTTTCAATACTTATTGAGTACAACTATCAAACATGAAATGCAACCATTTTTTCCTTCTACGGTGAAAATCAGATCTTCATCTGTGATTTTAAGGGTTTTTTTTTTTTAATAAAATAAAATATTCTGTTGACTTTTTAAAGACAATTTCCATAGCAGAAATACACAAACTATTTGATAGAATAGTGAACTATTTACTAAGAGAATGTTTAATGACCTACACTTATTTTTGAGATATATAACTTAACACGAAGCAATTTTCGATACTCATTAAGTTAAACTATCAAGCTAGTGATAGCTTTAAAAGTGCAGTGGGAAAGTTATAATTGGCATTATTTTGTATGAAATATAAGAAAATTAGAAAAATTAATATAAATGATTATTTTGTTAACATTTTGGGGTGAAAAAATGTAACACAAGATAATTTATTAGTAAAATATAAATCTTAAATATTTAGAAAATTTAAATTTGTCTCTGATAGCGGAAAGAATTAACCATTTCTTTTAAAATCACTATGTAATATAAGATGTTTTTCTCTCTTCGCATCATCAGATTGATTTTTAAAGGAATGTATGAGTCTGAAGTACGAAGGCACGAAACACAAAAAAAAAATGAAACATGAAAATAAAAGATATTGTCCATTTACATCATCATTGCAAAAAGTGCGCCTTGGCTTCAACGTTTACAATAAATGCTCAGAATTGTGACCATCCACAACAATACATGCGTGATAGCTTCGAAGGAGGGATTAGAAAACATTTCACTCTCTTGCAGCCGCAAGGGATAGTAGAACAACAAGGAGCTTTATTAGGCCACCTGGAATCTTGGAAACAGAACTGAAAACGCAGAGTAAGAATAAAATAGTAAACACGTCGGTTTTGACAGCCGGAGGACCGAAATCTCGTTCGGTGACGGACATAATTACGTAATTGTGCATGGATGTTAGGAGAAATGTTCTTGAAATTGGTTCGATCTTTAGCGCGTCTATTCCGACCATGCATTCCTAAAACAAAAAACATACGTATGCTTTAATACACTCTCAAAATTTGTCAAACGACCTTTCAAACACCCTCTATATAGATATTTCAGCGTTGGAAATTTTAAAATAAAGAGGACAGAACAAATAAAACAGAAGCCCTTTAAATGAATTATTTTTATTTTTATAGGATTATAATATATCTTTCATAGAAATAAGCATGAGATTGTGAAATAATACTATAAGGTATTCACGCAAATATGCTGTATATATATATAATCTGTGTGTGTTTGTGTTAGTAATTTTCTGTGTGTGTTTTATGAAAATCGTTGTGAAGCTGCCACAGTCCATGCAAATTAAGTCCTTTAATAGTCTGTATATCTCTGCTTTAAAGAGACATCTCTTTTATTGCTGAAGTTTCGTTCTAGTGCAAAGGAACACCGGAGTTACAAAGAAGACACTTGCTTTGCGACACGAATATCCATTCTGATAAATTGTCACGTGAAAGGTTAATAAACATCCGCGATCTCGTTTGCATCTCATTTCCCTAAACACCACCTGTGCGGTTACAGTGCCGAGGTTCAGCTGCAGAGTATCAATTTTGTAACAGCGCGAGAAATCGTTAGAAGTAAAGGGGAGGGGGAAACCGCACAGTCATTTCACAGAGAAACAGCCATGACCGTGACTGCAATGGGAAATGATGAAATCTTCATTTTCTGCGACTGTCTATTTCTCCACACTGTTCGCAACAGCTGCCCGCTTTTGAATCTGGAAATCTGCTTTTTTCCCATTCGATGGCTTCGCATTGTCGCACTTCATTTCTGGCGGTTTCGAAAACTTGCAGGGCATACGATTTTCCGATACCGAATTTAACTGGGTGGGGAAGGGGAGGGGGCGGGAAGGAAAATTGAAAACCACACCGCATTATTTAAAACCGCCAAGTGACAGCTCCGGGCCAATACGGTATTTCGTTCTAACCTTCTTCTTTTTTCTTTTTTATTACGACCTTCCCTTTCCACGCTTCATTTCTTTTTTCAGTCTTCCGAAGATCACTTTGGGTTTTCATCTTCCTTTTTTTTTTTTTCTCCTTATAACTTTTTTTTTTTCATTCCAATCTTCCTTGAAAAATTACATTTTTCTCGCGTCTGTGAGGAGAAATGTTGGCAATTTTTTTCTTCCTATTCTTTCATGGAGAAAATGGAGTAAGGTACACAAGTCTTCATATGAGTCCTATGCGTAGAATGCAACCATTTTTTTTTTTTCCTTCGAGGGTGAAAAGCTGATCTTCATCTGTGGTTTTTAGGTTTTCGTTTTTAATTATATAAACTAATAAACTTAAATAAAATAAAATGTTCTGTTGACTTTTTAAAAGGCAATTTCCATAGTCGAAATACTGAACTAAGTATATAAAAGAATAGAGAACTTTTCACTAAGTAAGTGTTTAATTTCCTTTACTTATTTTCTGAGATGTATGTCTTAACACAATTAAACTTCCAATACTTATTGAGTACTAATATCAATATATCATGGCATACAACATGTCAAGCATGATAGCAAGAAGCATGACAACATCATACATACATTTTTTCTACTAGGAAAAACAGATATTTGTCTGGGTTTTTAGGGTCTTTTTTTTTTTAAAATTAAATGCTCTTTTTGACTTTTAAAGGCGATTTCCATTGCAGAAATACACAAACTATATAAAAAATAGCGAACTAATATTCACTAAGTGCATGTTTAATAACCTTTACTTATTTTTTGAGATATAGATATTTTGAGATATATTATTTTTTGAGATTTCAAGATTCACTTTTCAAAACTTATTGAATACAACTATCAAGCCTGAAGTGAAAACATTTTTTTTTTTTTCTTTTACAAGGGGAAGAATATATCTATGTGTGTTTTAGATTCTGAGATCTGTTCCATGACCGTTCACAGGCCCTATATATAGATAAATCTATGGGGGAATTTAAAAAAAAGGGACGTGCGCCAATAAAATAGACATTTTAAATAAAATATTTTTATTTTTAAGGGGTTATTACGTACCTGATAGATAGAAATATGCATGAAATTGTAAAATAATATTCAAAAATATTGTTAAAAATAATATACGGATAAATATATATAATACGTGCGTGATTTTAATTTTAATTATCAATAGGCAAATCGTCACCAAGCTGCAACAGTCGATATAGACCATATCCTTTAACAAGTCTCTATATCCCTGCTTTAAAGATGTACCTTCTTTACTGCTGAAATTTCATTTCAGTGCAAATGAACAATAAAGAAGACACTCGCTTTGACACGCACACCTATTCTGATAAATTGACGCGTGAAAGGTTAATAAACATCTGCGATCTCATATGCTGTATTTCATTATTCTCCTCAGCACCAACTGCGCGGTTACA
This sequence comes from Caerostris extrusa, assembly GCA_021605095.1. Classification (NCBI taxonomy): domain Eukaryota; kingdom Metazoa; phylum Arthropoda; class Arachnida; order Araneae; family Araneidae; genus Caerostris; species Caerostris extrusa. The sequence goes on from BPLR01015087.1 coordinate 29,958, forward strand.
GTTCAGCTGCACAGTATCAATTTTGTAAACAGCGCGAAAAATGGTTAGAAGAAAAGGGTGGAGGGAAAAACCGCACAGTCATTTCACAGAGAACAGCCATGGCCGTGACTGCAGTGGGGAAAGATGAAATCTCCATTTTCTGCGACTGTCTATTTCTTCGCATAGCTGCCCGCTTTTGAATCTGAAATCTGTTTTTTCCTTCCGATGGCTTCGCATTGCCGCACTTTATTTCTGACGGTGCGAAAACTCTTTGCGGGGTTTCGATTTTCCGATACCGAATTTAACGGAGAGAAAATTGAAAACGACACCGCATTATTTAAAACCGCAAAGTGACAGCGCCGGGCCCAATACGGCGTTTCGTTCTAACCTTCTTTTTCTTTTTTTTTTTTTTTTTATTACAACCTTCCCTTCCACGCTTTACTTCCTTTCAGTCCTCCAAAGATCACTTTGGGTTTTCATCTTTTTTTTTTTTTTTTTTTTCTTATTTTTTTTTTTTTCATTCCAATCTTTCTTGCAAAAATTACATTTTTCTCAAGTGTCTGGGAGAAATGTTGGCCATTTTTTTTATCTTCCTTTCTTGATGGAGAAAATGGAGTAAGGCACACAAGCCTTCATATGAGTCCTCTGCGGGGAATGCAACCGTTTTTTTCTTTCCTTCCACGTGAAAAACTGATTTTCATCTGTGTTTTTCAGCTTTTCTTTTTTTTTTTAATCTTTTTTTTTTAAATGTTCTGTTGACTTTTAAAGGCAATTTCCATAGCAGAAATACACAAACTATCTCAAAGAATAGGGAACAATTCACTAATAGAATGTTTAATGTATGTTACTTATTTTCCCAGATACATGACCAGGATTCAACTGTCAATACTTATTACAACTACCAAGCATGAAATGCAACCATTTTTTTTTCTCCTACGACGAAAAACAGATCTGTGTTTTTTAGGTTTTTTTTTTTTTTTCTTTTTTTAAACCAAAAATGTTTTGATGGTTTTTAAAGGCAATTTCCATTGCTGAAATACACATACTACATAAAAGAATAGGAAACTATTCACTAATTGAATGTTTAAAGTCTTTCTTATTTCCTGAGATATATGCTTTAACAAGATTAAGAAATAAGGAATATAAAAAGAATACGGAACTTTTCACTATTGAATGTTTAATGTCCGATACGTATTTCTTTCAAGATTCTACATTCAATACTTTTTCAGTACCAACTATCAAGCATGAAGTGCAACTATTTCTTTTTCTACGGTGAAAAACAGATCTTTATCTGGGTTTTTAATGTTTATTTTTTTTAAATAAAATGTTCTGTTTACTTTTAAAGGCAATTTCCATAACAAAAATACACAAACTATATAAAAGAATAGCGAACTAGTATTCACTAAGTAAAAGCGTAATGTCCTTTACTTATTTTCTGAGATATAGTTCTTTCAAGATTCAGTTTGCAAAATTTACTGAGTACAACTATCAAGCATGAAGTGAAAATATTTTTTTTCTTTTACAGGGAAAAATAGATCTTCATGTGTGCTTGTTAAAGGACCGTTCAATCGCCCTGTATATAGATGCATCTATGGTGGAAATTTTAAAATAAAAGGGACCTGTGCCAATAAAATAGACGCCATTTAAATACATTATTTTTATATGATTATAATGTATCTGTACATAGAAATAACATGAGATTGTGAAATATTATTAAACAATAGTGATGCACATATTGTTTAATATAATATGTATATGTGCGTGTATGTGCGTGTGTGGTGTGTATGTGTAATAGTAATTTTAAAATGTTATTTTGCTGCTAATCGTGGCAAAGCTGCAAAAGTCCATACATTTCATGTCCTTTACAAGTCTGTATATCCCTACTTTAAACAGACACCTCTTTATCGCTGAAATTTTGTTTAATCGGAAATGAACACCAGAATTAAAAAGAAGACACTCCTTTCGCGACATGAATATCCATTTTGACAAATTGACACGTGAAAGGTTAACAAACCTCAACGATCTCATTTGCATCTCATCGTTACTCCTCAATACCACCTGCACGGTTACAGTATCAGTGGTTCGGCTGCAATAGTATCAATTTTGTAACAGCCCGAAAAGTTGTTAAAATAAAAGGGGGGGAAACCGCACATTCATGTTAACAGAGAACAGCCATGACCGTGACTGCAGTGGGGAAAGATGAAATGTACATTTTCGGCGACTGTCTATTTCTTCGCACTGTTCGCAACCGCTGCCCGCTTTTGAATTTGGAAATCTGCTTTTTTTCCCGTTTGATGGCTTCGCATTGCCGCACTTTATTTCTGGCGGTGTGAAAACTCTTGCGCGATTTCGATTTTCCGATACCAAATTTAACTGGGGGGGAGGATGGGAGAGAGGAGGGCGAGAGAGGGAAAATTGAAAGCGACACCGCGTTATTTAAAACCGCAAAGTGACAGCTCCGGGGCCAATAAGGTATTTCGTTCTAACCTTCTTTTTTTTTTATTACAAACTTCCCTTCCGCTCTTTATTTCTTTTCAGTCTTCCAAAGATCACTTTGGGTTTTCATCTTCTTTTTTTTCTTACCTTTTTTTTTTTTTTTTGTTCATTCCAATCTTCCTTGCAAAAATTACATTTTTCTCGCGTCTGGGAGAAATGTTCGCCATTTTTTTCTTCATTTTTCTTGGTGGAGAAAATGGAGTAAGGTACACAAGTATCCATGTGAGTTTGTGTGGAATTCAACCATTTTTTCTTCGTTTTTTATGGTAAAAAACTGATCTCTATTCGTGTTTTTTAGGTTTTTTTTTTTTCTTTTTAATTAAAATAAAATGTTCTGTTGACTTTTAAAGGCAATTTCTATAGTAGAAATACACTATATAAAATGATAGGAGACTATTCACTAGGGGAATGTTTAATTTCCTTTATTTATTTTCTGAGATATATGACTTTACACATAGGACATCTTTTCAATTCTCATTCAGTACAACTATCAATCATGAAGTGAAAGCATTTATTTTCTATTTAAAAAATATACTTTTAAAATAATTCACAACCAGTGACCAGTAATTAAGCGCAATAAGTTGAGAAATTCACGCATGTGGTTATAAGTTGAAGTTTTGTGAATAAGGTTTATAAGTTTGTTTCTTAATAATTTCACAAATAAAAATATTAAGATTAATACAAACTCAACCATTTGTAATTCTTATATAAAAGGATGAGCTTGTTAATACAAGCCCATTCATATAAACTTCATTCATATAAAATCATAAAATTCATATAATTTTATCTATTGTAAAATCAACTATTATTAGTTTGGGACCTGATTTTCTAAGTAATTAGCGTTACCACAAGTTTCGGCTTAGAGTCCCGGTGATGCCACGGATGCCTGTAGTAATTCGAATCCACTTAGTAGTAAAGTCCGTAGTAAACCGTAGGCCCCTGCATAATATGACAGAGGAGCATAGGACCGTCAACCCTACCCCTTAAAAAAAAAAAACATCTCTTGTCTTGCATTCTGCCAGTAGTTGCCAGTGACATTTTTCCTATTTTCAGGGTGCCGAAAGACCTAATTATTTCGTTCTTATTGGCCTTACTATCTTTGCATGCTTTTGTATTGTTGTTATTCTAGTTTCGCCTGCATTGTAGATTCGTTTTTCGCTGAATTTTAGTTTTAAAATATTATTTGTAATTTAAACAAAAAAATTTTTCCTGCCTTCTTGTTGAAATCAGCGGAGGTGTGATGTTTAATTTTGTCTCATGAGGTCATTTCGGGACTTGGGATAAATACATTTCTCTGATTTTTTGGCTTCTCTGTAAATCCAATTTATTACTGTTTTCAACTAATTCTTGACTCCCATATCAAAATTTATTAAGTCGTGTATAATTGCAAGTCTTGCATTAAATATGCAACATGCCCATCAAGTGACAGGTATATGGTATTAGGTAATATTGCATGCCAGTTTTTGCAATGAGTTTATTGCCGCACATCAGTTCCTATGGTGCAGTGAATTACCATCATTAGGTAGTCTTGGTCTTACAGGAAAGGAATTATTCATTTTCCTTCTCCTCGACATGAATAGCATGACCGATTGGGGAGGGGGCGGTGAGATTTTCATGTATTCATTTGAGTTACAATGGTCCTGCAATTCCTTTTAGTAAAGAAAAATCGTTTTCAACTGCGTCTATCCATTGCAATTTGGGTCGTCACCTTCCTGTTTGTCCCCGTGACTTAGCCAAAACGAGGCATTTTACAAGGTTTAAATTATTCATTCTAAATACATGAGCAGCCCAGTATAATCTAGTGATCTTAATAAAGATTTGGGTCTTCATAGCATTTATAAACGTCTGTCTTCTTTAATCATTTTGCGTCGAAAATATTACAAAAACATATTAATAAAATATAAATGCCAAATATTTAGAAAAATTTAATTTATATATGACAGCTAAAAATTAACCATTTCTTGTGAAAATCATCGTGTGATAGAGGACATTTTTTCTTACTTTGCATCGACAGCAAATAAGATACGGAGGAAAAATTTAGATAAGCGTTGTGTGATGAACCCGTATTTTGAGTGGTAAAGGAGGTTAATTCACACCGTAGGTAACAATGTCTGAATGCCGCGTACATTAGAAACGAGAAACTTACGCAAAACCGAGACAAGCTGAGTTGTCCTGGCGAACCAATTATAAACCCGTTTGTCTCATTGTGATGTATAAAATGTCTGGCTCCGCTCTTGCCATGGTCGGTTTATCTTGCAAATCAAAAGGTTTCTCGTAGATATTATCTTTGACCTGCTGTCCCTCACTTCGAGAAATAACGTATCTTGTTTATCACAGTCAGACAGACCGACAACTACTCATTTGTCTCCTTCTCTCTTCTGGACGCCTTAAGAGATACATGAGCAAAAGAAGAATGCCAGATACAAAACGATTTCAACTGAAGGTATGACTCTTTTAGTAACTTATTTGAGAAATATTGAGGGTTAATATTGAATCGGTTAATATGAGTGTAAGTAAGATATCGGTGATATGACAATAAAAAAGGTGCCTGATGACTGATTAACTAGTGCTGTGGTGATCGGTGTCACAATTTTCTGGTTCCTGTCGCAGCGGTGCCACGGATGTTTAAGTGCTTCGGAATCCACTTTAAACTGTAGGTTCCGGTTTAATATGTTTGTAGAGCGTTGGAGTATCCGGCTAACTACCCCACGCCGTAAAAAAAAAAGCGTCTCCTGTCTAGAAATCTGCCAGAATATGCAGACTTCCTATGGGCTGTTGCGCCACTGATGATGATGATCATTCCTTCAAAAATTTATCTTTTTTGACTAATATTCCTTTATGTCCTTAAAATAAAATTATAAATAATAAATGCCACAAGTAAAAAAAAAAAATAGAAAGAGAAAAATAATTCCAGGAAGAAAAAATATTGTATTTGTTCGTTTGTTCAAATAACGATTTAATTTAATTTGATATATATCATATTTCTACAAAATTTATTTCTTTAAAAATAATAAATGCTTTCTTTTTCTTCTATGCCTGGAGGAAAAATAAATAACCAAATTACTATTTTATGCACATATGAGAATTTTTCGATGAAAGCCCCATATAAATTAAAATTTTGTTTTTGTTATTGGTTGTGAGTGATATATTTAATTATCGCATTGCATGATAAAATAATTAATGATATAATTAAATGATAGATGGAATAAAATGAAAGCTTCAATAAATTATTACGATTTTATAATTAATATCACCTATTTAATGAAATCTTTTTCAAAAGATTAAAAATAAAATTATAAATATCATGCAAATAGGAAAACAAGAATACATTTAAATTATGTTTAACTGTTAATCGTATTATGTATTAATTAAATATAAAATAAATAAAATCATTGATTTTCTAATACTGTAAACATTCTAGAGATAATTATGTGCTAAAAATATCTTGTTTAAATTATAAATTTAATTGAGAAATTAATTGAATTTTTATTATTTTTTTAACATTATAAAAGCTGTTTTTAATCTCAGTGTGTAGTTTATTAGTTTAGTTTATTATTAGTTTTCAAATTAGTTTTTATTTAATCATAGTGTAAAGAATTTTATTTACTAAATTTACATAGAAAATTAAATATTGATGCACAACTAAATAATAAATAATTAGAATATAGATAATATAACTAATTAATAATAACTAATAATAATAACTAAATAATAATTAAAAATAAATATTATATTAAATATTAATAAATTATAATGCTTTGTATAACAATAATAAAAGGGCCTTATGAGAGTGGCTTTGACCTCTGGCGCACTGTACCACAGGCTTCGGGTTCGAGTCCCGGTGGTGTAATGGATGTTTTTAGTGGTTCAGAATAAATTAAAAATAAAAACTATTAAAAAATTTTAAACTAAAAATTATTTATTTTATAACTTTTTTTTTTTAATATTAATCTTTATTTGTCTAAAATAATTGTGATAAAATGAAAAAAATGCTGAATTATATGTTAATGAGAAGCCTTGGAATCTATAAGATAAAATTGAAATTAGAAGGGATTTAATTGTAAATGTTTCCTCTCCGTGCAAAATTTTGACAAAGATATATTCATAATCTCGAGGTAATTACGTCCCATTCTCCTTCTTGCATTGAAAAGAAAAATTATTTTTCAGGAGCAAACATCCTGTTTTCGTTTTCCACAAAGTTTTTCTAATCAGTTACGTTGTCAAAACCACAGATGCAGCAGACATGTTGATAGCTTAGATCTTCTGCTTTTTATACATCTGCAATAAAAAAGAAAACAATGCTTTTTAAATTTAAACAAGCTATCGAGATTGCACATGCAATAATAAAAAGATTCAATATATATATATATATATTTATTCATGAATACTTTAATTAATATGCCGATTTTGCCGATTTTTTTTTTTTTTAAATAATCTATTTTTAAAGAGATTAAAGTGCTTCTTTTATAATTTTGCAATTATTAATCATTTTGTTGTTTATTTTTGCCAATGATTTATTATTAATAATTTTTTTTTTATCTCATTTTGTTTTTTGTTTTTCTCAATCTAATTTTTTTTTTTTTACATAGAGTTTTACACAGACTTTTTTCGTTTGATTGGCTGTCCTATTGAATTGAAATTAGGTATAGTTCGACCACGGAAAATAACATCCTTTCCAAAGTTACGTTTCGTGTATAAATCGGAAACAGCTGGATCCATTGCTCGTTAGTTATGCTAGATAGATATACGTGGCGAAACGCAAATTACAAATGCACACTGCTCAAAACAGTAAGGAAATATTGTGAGTTCAGTTTGAAATAACCATCTAATCGAAATCTATTTTTAACAAAAATGGAAAAAAGAGGATAAAAAGTAAAATTATAATGTTTACAAAATTGAGAATATGCAAATTTTGTATGTGACGTCGAAATCTTTGCTTTTTTATAAGTGAAAAGTGACCTGCAGCATTCCTTCTATAGGAAGAGATTAAAAACAATTGACAAGCTTTAAGCGTTTTGTAATACTGATTGCAATGTTTCACCAATATGACTTAGCTGTATCGGTAACCTGTCAGCGATATAGAGATGAGATTTTCTGACCTATTAGGGTCCTTTACACTGCAGCAATAGGAGATGAATACTTATAGATCGGGGGTTTCCAATCATCAATCCGGCCCGCGAAAACTAATAGCTTATTGTTGCTGTAATAAGTTAGATAAAAAAACACAGAATGATAATAACTCGGTTTTAATGACGTGCTAGGTAAAGCTGAATGACAAGCATAATACGCAGAAAATTTAACTTAAGCATAACAACTAACAAATAATTGAAATGAATCCCACTATCATTATAGACTAGTGAACATCCCGCGGGTGACCCTCGGTAGTTATGTTGGGGTAAAAAGTATCGCATATGTATGTAAATCGATGTTTGGAATGTATATATCCTGAATCAAACATATGATTTTTATCCTGAAAATACCCCAGGAACGGAAAAGCTAAATTAACTCGTCTAGAAATTATAGATAATGGCAAAAAAATTTAAACGGTTTTGGCCCTTGGTACTTACTGGAGTAAACAGTATGGCCCTAACGCTGGAAAGTTTGGAGACCCCATTATAGATGGTAACGGCAGATAACATCGTGAATGACATCCATGAATTTCCTTTCCGACAATGGAATCCTTCACATCTACAGAAGTGAGAGCTTTAATAATTAGAAAAAAGAAATTTGCTGGAATGGAATACAATGTGCAGCGTAGCAATGAGTGGACTTTTAAAATGAAGTATACATAATATATACATAAGATGATATACATTATATACATAAGATGACTTTGATTAGGTTTGTTGCATTTGCTTTTACGTTTAGATATATTAATATTCTGCTTCTATTGGGAGACTATGTCGATGTCTTTAAATAAGTTGTCATTATGGTTATTTTAGTTTAAGATGGTTTGTCGCTTGTTTTTTGTTGACTCCAAACACTATATAATGTTGATATCCTCATTCTTTACTGGCTTCGGTGCAGTTACTGCTTTCAGAAACATGAAAACTCAACAGTGATAGTGATTACCCATGAAAATACATTGTGATTGGAATTACCTGTGTAAACAAAATGTTATTGTGAATATATATGTAAAAACAATGGTGATTGTGATTACTTGTGCAAAATGCCACACCTCATTAATTCAGGATGTCTTTGGGATAATGGATAGCACCAATGATAGTTAATATACAATGATACAACGGCAGTTAAAATAAATTTATACAAGCTACTCTATAGCGGGAAAAACACACATATTTGCTTTTTAAAAAAGTATCTAATAATGAGTTGCATACGTGATTGGGAAATCACACAAGCAACTCAAAAAACTCTTTAATTCACTTAAAAAAAATCATTAACATCATTAATCATTTCTTTTTATATACATGTTTTCTTTATTTCAATATAGCACAGAGTTCTGTGCTATATTGGAATGGAAATTGACAGCACGGTATACATTAGGCTAAAATGCGAAGACTTGTCTCGACACCTTCTGATCAGGGTAAACAAAAGGCCGAATCCACACTTTACAGTCCGAAAGCCAACTCCAGTAGGACCCGATTATAGAAAATGTTTAACTATAGAATACTGGATTAGAGGGCTTCTACTATAGTATAGTACAAAGTGGTACTACAAGTGGTAAAGTTAAAGGATCTCTGACACATATGGCAACAATTACTAATTTAACAAATTTATAAGAATCAGAAGCATATTTTTGTTGGCCTGTAACTTGAATTAAAAATTGATACGTTATAATCAAAAAATAATTTTCTAAGTTAACAAAAATATTATTACGTCCGGCTAAAAGTAGTTTAATTAAGCAAAATTAATTTTGCTTTAAAGAACGAATTTCAAATGAAGAATGCCATAAGAAACATTACTCATTTCTGAAACTGAAAAAAGAGTTAATTAACTGTACTCATTTTTGAAGTAGAAATGGTTTTAAAAACGAAGAGAGTTAGTTCTGTGTTTTCTCAAAAACACATTCTTTTGAGTTACACTGTTTAAATCTCATTTGCAGTTGTTACATACATAAAACGGTTAAAAATACAATATTTCACTTTAAAGAAATGGAAATTTTAATTTTAAATCATATTTCTAATATTCAGAAACCATTTATTGGAAGTGAAGCAATGTTAAAAAGTAATAAAAACTGTTAAATTATAAATAAGTAGTTTTACTAAAATAAACAATTAGCATTTCACAGAATTTTTCTATACGCAATATAGGCTGAGAAGATATATTTTCCATATTAAGATGTAAAAAATGATTGATATAATTAAAAAAAAATTCAAATGCGCTGTTGACACATATGAGGTTTATTTAATTAAGAATTTATTTACCAAAAAAAACAATATATAAGATTACTTGCATATTACACACAAAAGCTAATATCATACATCATAACCCTGTGTTCACATGTTATATCAAAACTTTAATAGCTGAATATTTAGCCATGATTCAAGTATTTTGTGAATATCATTAACTAGTGCTTTCCCTGTTATTGTTGGAAGTTTCAATATTAAAAATATTGCTCAATGCTTTCCCTTAGAACAATTATTGATAATAAATTGTTTTAATATATACAATGCTCTCTGTAATTTTTCTTCCCATTGAACCAGTTCGACAAATCTTTTTTTAAACCTTGATCTTTTCTTTCTCTGCCTTTCATTTACCAAATAGAGTGTTTGTATAAATTATACACTACCCAGTGTCAGACCAGATCACACATATCCAGATCAAATGGGTATTTGTTCACATATGCATTATTCCCAGGGCCGGATTATCCTATAGGCTAACTAGGGCCTCAAGATCAAAAAAGGGGCCTTTCAAATTGTTAGCAAAATTAGAATTACACTATTGAATAAAGTACCATTTTTGGTTTAGTTTAAAACATAAAATTCATAATAATTCATACTGAAACTTTAAATGCGAATTATTATGAAATAAATTTATCTGAATTGAATTTGCTTTAATCCTTAATGTATTGAATATATTTAATTTAATTTGATAGAAAATATGATAATTTTTTATTGCATATTTTATTTTCGTAGTCAAACTTTTTATTATTTGAATTTTTGTTTCTTTGTAAATGTTGTTGGATGTTTGTTTGATTAGTTATTGTTACAAGTACTATATATGGTACTGAGAATAAATGTCCAAATAAGTGTTCTCGACTTATTTTTTTATTTTTTATCCATGATACATTTTTTATAAAGATTAGTACCAATCACAACATGTTTCATTTAGCATATTGATATATATCACAGTAATGATGTATCTTATTATCTCTCATGTAAGTTACAAACTTTAAAATGGGAGGTGAAAGGGGCCTCATAAAGTGGAATGGCCTAGGGTCTTTGTTCATCTAAATCCGGCCCTAATTATTCCCTTTTTGTTTTTATAAAGATGTGATTATTCAATTTTCAGAATATGGAAACTTAATGTTATCGAGCTTGAATCATTCAATGAAATTTTATATTTTTTAAATTTATCTTTTTAACTTATTTTATCCTGTCAGTGAGAAAGTAAAGATTGTTTATTTTGGAATTTTGATTATGTTAAATGTATTATCGGGAGAAATATCAAATAAATCTTTCAGAACCATTCCCCACTCTCCATTTCAAGAATTCTGAACTTAAATTTACTTCCTGAAATAACTTCCAACTTAAATGTCCTTCAACATTATCTACAATGTTTTATATTTTTTTAATCTATTTCTAGAATTTTAATCTTCTCAAAAATGAGAGACACAACATTGCTAGCAGTCACGGCCGGATTTACCTATAGGCTAACTAGGCTTCACCCTAGGGCCTCAAGATTAAGAGGGGCCTACATTCAAATTGTTAGAAAATTAGAATTACATTATTCTTCAAACAGTAAACACTAAAACACTGAATCGAAAATAAGGAGAAATTCTACACATATGACTAATAAACAAACATAAAAATGTATACGTAAAAATAATTATTTTCGTAGTCAAAAACTTTTATTATTTGTTTCTTTGTAAATATTGTTCGTTATGTATGATTAGTTATTGTTACAAGTACTCTATAGGGTGCTGAGAATAAATGTCCAAATATGTGTTCTCGACTTTTTTTTTGCTTATTATCAGTGCCACATTTTTTAATAAAGATTAGTACCAATCACAGCATGTTTCAATTAACGTATTGACATATATCACAGTAATGATGTATTTTATTATCTCTCTGCAATTTACAAACTGAAAAAATGGGAGGTGAAAGGGCCTCATAAGTGGAATAGCCTAGGGCCCCTTTTTCATCTAAATCCGGCCCAGCTAGCATTGCAGAAAACGGATACTCGAATATTGATGTTAATTTCATTTTGTAACGGAAAAAAATGGTGAGATCTTTTCTCTTACATGGAAATTTTGTTTAACACAATAATGAAGACATTTGATCAATATAAGTTAAATATCTTAAGATTTTCTCACTAAAATGGATGGAGTACTTATTGATGTAATTAGTAAAACGTTTTATAAACAGAAATATTACTCACTTTGATATTACTATTGCAATAATATAATACTTAAATAATTTTAATTAGGAGCATAAGAGTTATTCATGGCAGATTAAAAAATAGTTAAACAAGCATACTAAACTTAGTCAGTAGCTGTCTGAATATATTATACTTGACTGAAACTATACAAACAGAGCTACTTGAGTCAGATTCAGATTGCTAATGTCTAGATATAACACTCCGAACATGACAGCGGTCTATGAATTGAACTTATTATGTAAAGGTTGGGGAAATGAAAACAAGCGGAAATATAACCCCCTTCATTCAGTAGGAGTTATCGATTCTAATTGATAGCTTGAGGAATCATTCTTTGAAACTTTATATTTTTAACTTGATTTTTTTTTTTTTATTGATGTAGGATTATGTTTCCTGGTTTATTCCTTTATAAAAATTTGATGATATTTTTAAAAATGTAGGAATTGATAACTATATAAACATATAAGGATAATAAAAATTATATAATTACATAAGGATAATATAAGGATATAAGGATTATATAAGGACAGAAGGATAATATAAATACATAAAAATATAATTTCACAAGGATAATATAAGGACATAACGATAATATTATTACCGTATTTAGTTCTTTATTTGATGAACCATTTTAAGGATTTGATGATCCATTTTAAGGATTTGATGATCCATTTATGTATCCTACATCGAAATTTGATATTTTTAAAACAAATTATGTAAGAACTGATAAGGATAATATAATTATGTATGTAGGTGTTAATAAGGATATGATGATTCAATTGAATTGCTCTATAGGTGACAAGGTAATTTCATGGTGCTTGATGAATCATTCTTCTGAATTTAAATTTTTAAATTAATTTAGCGTTTCCAAAACCATAAATATACAAAAAATCCAAAATTCGGAAGCATTCTTTAATCAGCTTTATTGTTCCTGGAACCAGCCAACTAGCCAAAGAAAAAGGAAAAAAGTGAACCCTTTTCGGTGTTCATTATGAGAAATGATATTATCCATCATCTTCAGAACGTGACGGAACCCTATTGATTGGTTATCATGGGGAGCGGTCGTCAGATCTGTATCATGAGGTCGTTCTTCCGTGGCCTGGAGACATCCCGGTTCTGATTGGTGAAGCATATTGTTTGGGGATTTAATTATGTCCCGTGCATCCAGTGGATGTTTCTCGCTTTGATGACTCACTTGTTGACGTCGAGGGCCTTCCGCACGTGAAGACAGAGCCCCACTGGAAACAGGCAGGTGATATCTCTTCAAGGGGATGGCGTCTGAAATCTTACTTCGAATGCATTTCTGCATTATTTGGAAAAAACATGTTTATGGCGTCTGATAATGTATTTATTGTTCAAAACAGAATCCATTGTAATTTTTATTTTCTGAATATGGAGATACTTTACAATTATATTAAAGCTTTTGTACTAATTATTTAACATCGCAAAACGATTTTTTTTTATTTTTTTCTATATCTTCCTTTTTTTTTTTTTTTTTTTTTTTTTTAAATCATCCTATCATTTTTTTTTTTTTTTTTTTTTCATATAGTTCATTTTCTTCAAATTGTTTTTTCCTCCTTGCCTCTTATCCCTCAGTAAGTTTCTTTTTCACATCGCCCATTTTTTTTACAATTCTTCCTCCTCTATCTCTCTATGAAACAATTTTTTTTTTCACATCATGCATTTTTTTTTGCCTTCTATTTCTTTGTGAAATAATTCTTTCTCATTTTTTTCATCATGCCTCCTTTTTTCATGTAATTCATCCCCGATTGCTTTTCAGCCAGCCTCTTATCTCTCTGTAAATGTTTTTCTTGACATCATTAATTTTTTTCACATGTTATTTTTTTAAAGAAAAAAATAATTTTTTTTTCATATTATGCATTTTTTTCTTTTATGATGCCTCCTATCTCTCTGTAAAACAATTATTTTTATATCAGGAATTTTTTTCATAATGAACTTATTTCTCTGTAAAGCGATTTTTTTTTTCATATCTTTCCTTTTTTTCACAATTATCTTTCATAATGCGTCCTATCCCTCTATAGAAAAATTTTGTCCATTTAATGCTTTTTTTTTTTTCCAAATTTTTTTCATTCTACCTCTTATCCCTCTGTAAAATGTTTTCTTCACTTCATCCATTTTTCACAATTTTTGTATCATTCTTCTATCTCTGTAAAATATTTTTTTTTTTTCATTTCATACATTTTTTTTTCTTTTATCATGCCTCATATCTCTCTGTAAATCAATTTTATTTTTCATATTTTTTTTTCTTCTTTTTCTGTAAGAAGTAACTGCAACGAACTATACGAATCTTGAATTTGGACTATTGTACATTATCTGAGTATATTATTAATAATGGACCTGGGAATTGTTCATATATAAAATCGTTGCCATGATTGACTTTTTAGCGTTGAAGACTCATTACGCGTTGGCGCGAGATTGTCAGAAAAAAAGTGGCTTCATATACTTCTTGTTGGATGTAAATCTAACAATTTGGAATGGATCAAGATTACAAACCTAGGTACAATCTATGCATTTTAGTTAAAGTAAATTCGATAACCAAACAATTCATCAAATAGAGAAACGGGCAAACATGATCCAAACCTCCGAGTACATTAAGTCTTCGACAAAAACGAATGAATCCTCGGAATAAACCGCAAAACGCAAAACCAATCGAAAGTGGCTAATGGAGCAATCCTCGACGAGACGGATTCGTTTCCCATTTGTCAAGCGTATGGACTCTTCTTGTCATGGAGCGGCATTGCATTCCTCGGAATTAATGGTGACCGCATCCAGCGAACAAGTCCAGACCGGAATGTCTTGTTAAGGCCGTGACAGGTGATCTCTTAAGGGCGATATTTCCTGGAGATGTCCACTTTCCCTCTTTACCCATCCAATTCCCCTTTAACATTGGAATGGCATTTAAAAGAGATATATATGTTTTCTGAGTGGAATTAGGGGTCACAGGTTTTCGTTAAATTTGATTAATTATTAGTTGGTTAATGATTCTATTGCAGCTATTCGCTCGTTTGTCACTATAAAATATAAAATGTTTTGTTTAACATATAGAATCAGTCACAGGGTTTAGAAATGTATCATTGCATCAGCTATCATGCTGCCCTAGTGTTATGATTTCGGGTGTTCCTTAAGAAATTTAATAGAGAGTTTTTGCATAACGTTTTTTATCGTCCGGTATTTTTTCTCCCTAGCGCTCATAGGAAATATTATTACAGATACGCATGCACAATTTCCTATGAGCATGCGCGCTAGGTAGAAAAATACCGGACGATAAAAACCTTATGCCAAAACTCTCTATTGCCTGGAGAAAAGATGATGAAAGATGCTTTTTTTTAATTTTTTAAGAACACTATACATTCGTAGGTTAAAGTATTCTTCCTTTTAATTGTAGATTGCTTTGGTTTTCTCTCTACGAACCTTTTTTACCCACTTTGGTCTAATTAGATTCTTACTTAGCTAGAGTCTTATATTCTAGAATTAGATTTCTTATTTTAATTATAATTAATTCCATTTTATCATTTTTATTACATTCCTGTTGAGTATCAAAAACGCTGAGAAGTTCCCTGCCTTCTTCTGAAATGAGTATTAACATCATATCACATTTTGTGCATCATGGCTGGTGTGACGGTTTGGTTTGTCGCTCTACGGTTATTTTCTGTATCGGAGCGATGTTGTCTGTAGATAGCGATGTTCACTTTCTAATTCCCCATTCAATTCCTCTTTAACCTTGGAATGGCATTTAAAGATATATATATATTCTTTCTGAGTGGAATTAGGTGTCACAGTTTGTTTGTTTTTTAATAAGTTATTGGTTCGTTAATGGTTACATTGCAGCTATTCGCTCATTTTTTGTTACAAAAATGTAAATTTTTCTGTTTATTATATATATAATCAGGCACGGGTTTTAGAAATAAAGAGACTCGATAGCGGTTAGACGACATATACACGTCTCGAATCAACTGCAATGTTGCCCTAGTGCGATGATCTGGATGTTCCTTAAGAAAGATAATGACTGGAGAAAGGATATTCATATGCTTCTTTCTCTTCAAAAATTATTATTCCTGAATCTTAGAATAGAAAATAAAGCGATATTTGTTTTCTTTTTATGAGATTAATGGTTATAGGTTTATTAAATTTGATTAGTAATTTCCATTATTTATGAGCACTATAAATTCGTAGGTCAAAATATGCTTCCATTGATTTGTAGAAGTGAATAGTGCAATAAACCACCTGTTATCATCCCTAGGATGTTCGATTCACATTATGATGACAGGATGACGATGCAATGCAACAAGTCCCTTCTATACATTTCAATGTCATTTCTATCTTTTTTAATCATATCAAACTATTGATTAGACATAATTAATCATTCATTATTATATTATAAATAGTACAAAGATTATAATTGCATTATCATGATTTTTACAAAATTAATGTATAAAATTAGTCTCTTATTTCAAAACCGACGAGATTCGATGGTGATTTTGACCATGTGTATAAGTACTTCGAAAGAAAGAACGTTTTGATGTTACAATGTGGTGGAGTTTCATCTTTTCTCCCATACAACACTTAAATGAGGGCAGTTATTCCTTAAAATCATCTCATAGGTTAATATGCTCCCCTTATCACCAAACAGATGCATGGTATATTTCTAAATTAGTGGTGTTATTTATACATTCTACATTGACAGTAGCAACTTTTGTATCTTTAATTTAAGAAAAAGTAAAAAAACAATATCAATAAAACATGCAGTATACAAAGTAAATAATTTTTCTAGAGTAGCTTTTGAACAAAAAAAGTTCAGTAATATGAATGGAATAATCTTAATTATTCCAAATCGTGCTAAGTGAAAATGATTTTTTTTTTTCATCCTCCTACGTTATAAGTTGGGTGGAGTTGTTTCGATTAGCTTTGAACTGAACAAAGAAATCCCTCGACACATCATGAAGTCGCAGAGGAAAGAAAAAAAGTGTCCAACTATTAGCAATTGTCACGCAATCATGCATTGAAAATAAATCTCAGAAGGAAATAAAAAAAAAAAGCATAAATAAGAAAAAAACTGCCACCGAGTTGCGGAATTTAAGGAAAAAAAAAACGCCCTATGATTATTTTTTGTGCCCATGCTTGGTTCCTAATAATCTAATAATGCTGTTTTGTTATTGGACATTGATATCTCTTGTGTTCCATTTATGTATGTCATGAATAATTCCCAGACGTCCAAACAGGTGTGGATATTGCTCCCAAGAGGACTTTTAGGGTAAATTACCAGAATTTATATATCGTATGGGAGGAAATCCTGAAACTCCACCAGTAAGCGTAATGATAGATGCGGGGCGACAGTGGTGTCACAATAGACATATCTCCTCACTTCATAAAGCAGTGAATGGATAGCGTTTGTAGTGTAGTTATTCAGCGTTACAGTGGATTTACATCTTGATATTCTCTCGTCTCGCAACACTTTTACTTTTACATACTTGTTATGCTAATTTTTTTCTGATTTAACATCGAAAAATATATTCCTTGTTAACAATAATATAATGAACCTAGAAAGTGTATCACTAATTACTTATTTTGTTCATAGAATAAAATATTACAAAAATGACTCAAAAATCATGAAAATTAAATCCTTAAAAAACCATAACTTTATATGCATCATTTACACACAGAAGTTACAGCTTCAAATAAGACTTTTAACAAAACGACAGATTAGGTAGGTAAAATTCTGGCGATAAAGGTAAATGAAAAACAGAAATCCCAGATCTTGAAGAATAAACAAAAGATTGTACTAGCATAAATAAATCATTCTGCATTGTACCTGACAAGAATAATTAGAAATTTTCTAACTATTACAAAATACCAGAAACATCAGAAATGAGATTAACTGTAACTGTAAATACATAAGTTCTTTTTTATCATATGAGAGAATAAGTAATTGAGTGCGGATCTTATGATTTGGATGTTGAGAGGAGAAGGAAACAAGAACAGGAAACGGGAAATGAAAAAAATTCCAAAAATGCTTCGTTTAATGAAGGGAAGTGAACTCAGAATTTTAATTTTCCCTTCCAACAATTATTATGTTCAGTTTAAGAAAAAAAATAATATAACAAAAAAAATCCTACAAAAAACGAAACAGAGTTTCAGTTTTTAAATATATTTGTCTTTTTTTCTCCAATTTAAATAGATATTTTTTTTCTCTCTCTTTCTCTCTTCAGTGAAGATTTAATTTAGAAACGAATTTCAACTTTTTCCCTCTATCGTTTACTCTTTGTTTATCAAAATCAGAAAGAGGGGAAAAAATAATAACAGAAGAATAAAATTCACAAAAATGCATTAAGTTTGTTCGTTTGTAAGAAAAATAAAAAGAGGAAAAATCCGGTAGCGCTGAAAAAATCAGTGAAATATATATATGTATATGCAATTTCCGCATTTTTGATCCTGGAGCAAATAAGGCATGAATATGCAATCAGCTTTCACAATAAACAAAAAGTTAGAAGGATGTGAAATTTGAATTAGGATCAGGTTCGATGTTCTTGGATTTGTGTCCCTCTCACTCATAAATTCTTATTTCTCTAACAAGTTGAACTGGAAAGAGTTGGAATTCCCTTCGCAGCTGCAATCGTTCTAGAAGCAGCTGCTTCACTCTCTACTCGGTCCAAGTAAAGAGAATCGCGTTTCCTTTTTATTATTTTATCAAATTAATATCGCTGCGTCTTCCAGCAAACATTATTGTTCGAAAAGTACCCCTTCGTGGAAATTTCGAAAAATTGCATGAAATGGAGACAAAGATGGAATTCTCTCTGATTTACCTGAAGGAGATCATGCGGAATATATTAATGCATCAGCATTGTTTGTAGAGGTCTTAAAATGAATATTTAGAAATTTGTATATATTCCTATATTGTTTCCTCTAGAATCCTTTTGGATTAGATTAAATAGGGTGAATATTTTCTAGCATAAATGTTGATTTATTTGTAAAAATTTTTGTCATTTTTTTATTTCATTTTTAAGTTTTACCCAGTAAACATTATTTTTCAAATGTATGCTTTCTTTGATGAAAGTTAGAAAATGGGGGGGGATATGATAAAATGACAAAAGCGATGTAATTCACTCATATTTATCAAATGAAATCATGTTGAATATCTTGAGGTTGTTTCGTCCTCAAGTTTATTCCTGAAATACTTATTACGCAATATTGATATTGTTAAGTATTTATATTTATTTTTCTACATTTATTAAATATTTATATATTCCAATATTTATACTTATTTTTCTATATTTATTCAATATGATTTTTGCTTAATATGTGTATTAATTATTCAATATTTGTATTTTTTTTTTTTTCAACATTTATTTACTTTATTATGGAAAATTTTCTGAAATAGATCAATTGGAGTAAATATTTACTGGCATATTTATTTATTCAGCGTTACTCACTCATATACATTTTGATATTCTGCTAGCCTCTTAAATCTTTCACTTTTACATCCTTTCCTAGATAAATGTTTTACAGATTTAATCTCACCTAAAAATTTATGCCCTGTTAAGGAAAATATGAATCTAGAATATGTTTCGCTAATTAGTTATGGAATAACTCCTTACAAAAATGACACATCATGTAAAAAAAAATCACAAGAAAGATTATAATGTTATATGTATCCTTTACACACTAAAGTCTGATGAGACTTTTATCAAAACGACAGATTAGTTCAGTAAAATTCACGAGATAAAGGTAAATAAAAAATGGAAATTCTAAGATCTTGGAGGAAAGACAAAGGATTATACTAGCATAAACAAACCATTCTGCATTGTGCCTGACAAGAATATTAGAAATTTTTAACTATTACAAAATACCTAAAAATCAGAGATGAGATTAATTGTAATTGTAAACACGCCTTTTTTTTTTTTTTAACATGAGAGTAAGTAATTCACTGCAGGATTTTATGATTTGGATGTTGAAAGAAAGAAAAGGAAATAAGAAAATATCCCACAATAAATAATTTAATGAGGTAAAGTGAACTGATAATTTTAATTTTCCCTTCCAGCACTTATTATGTTCAATTTACAAAAAAATATTAAAAAATTATAAAATCCTATAAAATCGAAACAGTTTTTAAATATTTCATTTTCTTCTTTTCTACAGTCTAAATATAAATTTTTTCTCCGCTCTTTCTGTCTTCAGTGACGATTTAATTTAGAAAATAATTTTCACTTTTTTTCCCTCTATCGTTTATTTTGTTTATCAAAATCAGAAAGAGGAGAAAAAATATAATAAAGGAAGCGCAAATTCCACTAAATGCATTAAGTAAAAGTGGAAAAATCAGGTAGGGCAAAAAAAATATCTGTGAAATATATATATATGTATATGCTGTTTCCGCATTTTTGATCCTGGAACAAATAAGGTATGGATATGCAATCAGTTCTCACAATAAACAAAAACGTTTGAAGGATGTGAAATTTGAATTAGGAACAGATACGATGTTCTTGGATCTGTGCCATAAATTCTTATCTCACTCATAAATTCTTGTTTCTCGAACAAGTTGAACCGGAATGAGTTCGAATTCCTTTCGCAGCTGCAATCGTTGTAGAAGCAGCTGTTTCGCTTCTACTCGGTTCAAGTAAAGAGAATCGCATTTGCTTTTATTATTTTAACAAATTAACCTTGTTGCCTCCTCCAGCGAACATTACTGTGAAAAAGAAGAAGTTTCGAAAACTTGCATAAAATGAAGACAAATGTGGAATTCGTTCTAATTTACCTGAATGTGATCGTGCGGAATATTTTATTGTATAAATTCCGTTGTTTATATAGGTCTTAAAATAAATATTTTGAAATTTGTATATATACCTATATTGATTCTTCCTGAATCTATTTTGAAATAGATCAAATAGTGTAAATATTTGTAGCATTATTTGTGCAAATCTTTTCATTTTTTATTAAATTTTGAAGTCTTTCCTGGTAAAAATTATTTTTTAAAAATAGATTCCTTTGAAGAAAGTTTGAAACTGGGAGGATTATGCAGAAAAAAAAATGTAATTTACTCATACTTATCAAATAAAATCATTTTGAATATCTTGAGTTTATTTCTTCCTCAAGTGTATTCCTGAAAAACTTATTATTCAATGTTTATATTGTTCAGTATTTATACTTCTTGTTCTACATTTATTATCTATATATTCCATTATTTTTACTTATTTTTCTATATCTATTTAATATTTATGTTGTTCAATATATATATTGCTTAATATTTATATTGAATGTTCAATATTTGTAGTTATTATTCAACATTTATTTACTTTATTGTGGAAAGTTTGGAAAATTCATGTGGACTAAATATTTTCCGGCATAGTTATTGTTTCAGCATTACTCACTCAGGATTTATCTACATTTTGATATCCTCACGCCACGTAACTCTTTTACTTTTACATCCGTTTCTAGCTAAATATTTACTGATTTTATCTCGACAAAAATATATTCCCTGTTATGAACAATATTTTGCATTTAGAATATATTTCACTTTGTAATTATGGAAAAATTTCTAACAAAAATGACAGAAAATCATTTTAAAGGTAATCATTAAATTATCATAATGTTACACGTATCATTTACACACAAAAGTCTGATGAAACCATAATCAAAACAACTGATTAGTTTGATAAAATTCTCGAGATAAAGGTAAAGAAAAATGAAAAATATAAGATTTTGGAGAATAAACAAAGCATTGTGCCTTGTACCAAGCAAGAATAGTTAGAAATTTTCTAACTGTTACGAAACATCAGAAAATCAGAAATGAGATTAACTCTAACTGAAAACACGCCAAGTCCTTTTTTTCTCAGATGAGTGAATAAGTAACTGGCTGCAGGTATTTTAAGATTTAGATGTTGAAAGGAAGAAAAGGAAACAAGAACAGGAAACGGGAAGTGAAGAAAAATATATCCCACAATGCTTCATTTAATGAAGGAAAGTGAACTCAGAATTTTAATTTTCCCTGCGAGCAATTATTATGTTCAGTAAACGAAAAAAAAAAAAAATAGAGATAGAAAAAAACCTTCAAAACCGAAACAGTTTCAGTTTTTAAATATTATTTTTCTTAGTATTATTTATTTTCTCCAGTCTAAATATAATTTTTTTCCTCTCTTTCTCTTGTCAGTAAGGATTTAATTTTGAAAAGAATTTTCTTTTTTTTTCCCTTTATCGTTTATTTTGTTTATAAAAATCAGAAAGAGGGAAAAATAATAATAGAAGAGTAAAATTCACCGAATTGCATTAACTTTGTTCGTTGGTAAACAAAAAGTAAAAGAGAAAAAATCCGGTAGCGGAAAAAAAATCTGTGGAAATATATATACATTTTCGCAGTTTCCGCATTTTTGATCCTGGGACAAATAAGGCATGAATATGCAATCAGCTGTCACAATAAACAAAAACGTTAGAAGGATGTGAAATTTGAATTCGGAACAAATCCGATGTTCTTGGATTTTGTGTCCTCTCACTCATAAATTTTTGTTTCTCTAACAAGTTGAACCGGAACGAGTTGGAATTCCTTTCGCAGCTGCAATCGTTGTAGAAGCAGCTGTTTCGCTCCTGTACTCTAAAGTGAATAGCATTTGCTTTTTATTATTTTAACAAATTAACCTCGTTACCCCTTCCAGCAAACATTATTGTTCGAAAAGTACCCTTTCGAATAAGTTTCGAAAACTTGCATGAAATGAGGAAAAAGTGGAATTCACTCTAATTTATCTGAAGGAGATCATGCGGAACATCCTAATGTATCTACTACGCTATTCATAGAGGTCTTAAAATAAATATTTCGAAATTTGTATATATGTATATCTATATTGTTTCTTTCTGAATCTTTTTTGGAATATATTAAATAGAGTAAATATTTTTAGCATAACTATTGATTTATTGTGGCCAATTTAAAAAAATTTTTTATTAAATTTTGAAGTATAAAAATGCATCTACATTGTTTATAGGGGTCTTGAAAGAAATTTATATATATATATGTTGCTTTTTCTCAATCCTTTTCAAAATAGATCAAATAGAGTAAATATTTTCTATCATAATTATGGATTTATTTGTGTCCATTGTTTCATTATTTTATTAAATTTTGAACATAATCAATAAACATTATTTTCAAAGTGTCCTTCCTTTGAAAAATTTTGAAAAGTGAGGAAGCCCATATAATGACAAAAGGGATGTAATTTACTCCTATTTATCTGAATGAAATGAAGTTTAATATCTTGAGGTTATGTTTCCCTCAAGTTTATTCCTGAAATACTTATTGCTTATTATTTATTAATTACTAGTTCAATATATATTATTTATTTTCCAATATTTACACTTATTATTCTGTATTTATTCAGTATTTATATTTATAGTTCAAAATTTATTCACTTTATTGTCGAAAAGTTTCTACAATAGATCTATTTGAATAAATATTTTTCTTTCCCCCAAAGCAGTGTTAACCTTCATTCAAATTAATTAATTTAATTTTTTCTTATTTCGACATAATATTTGAAATTTTTGCATTCCTTTCCTGATATTAAGCTTAGTTATTAGTTTCAAGAAATTGTTTCCAGAGATAGTTAATGAAATAAAACTTAAATATCTTCCTGTCCATTTGAAATGATTTAAAAAAAGCAAAATAACTTAAATAAGAAAAAGAGCAATAAGAAAAGTAAAAATAATTTAGCAAAAAATAAAATTGCTGCAAAAAATGAAATCACTAATAAAAATACGAAACATAAAAAAGGAATAAATTGAGATAAAAGAGAAATGAAGTAACCTCGAATTGATTATCAAATAAATTTTTTTCCTTCTCAAAATGAAATAACGTAGACCATCCGTAAGAAAAAAAAAAAAAAACTTTAAACAGAAGAATTTAATAAAACTAATTCGAAGTTCGAAATAAAAATATTTCCTAACTCTTCGTTATAACAATGTTTCCAAACGCACTGAAAGTGATTAAGCAAAAGAACGCACTTCCCATTTCTTCTGGAAAAATAGATAATTTACAGTCTTCGATACGCTTGCAAAAAAAATTAATGAGGATGTCATTATAAGATTGAAACCCAAATAAATGTTTTATACGACTTCATATTTATGTCGTCAAAGGATTTAACACAATAAAGGCTTCTTCGTTTTCTTATTTATTGAAATACCTAATTTCTACTTTAGAGTGGTGCTTTATAAACAATTTATTTTGTAAAAATTGCAGTTTATTCAATAAAAATGTTTACCAAGATAAATTGCCTCAGCATTTTTTCAAAAATCCTACTTGAAAAATGTACTTTAGAGTGGTGCTTTATAAAACAATTGATTTCTTATAAAACTTGCTGTTTATCGAATAAAAATACTTACCAAAGGTAATTGTATGAGCCATTTTTCAAAAATTCTACTGAAAAAATGTACTTTAGAATGGTGCTTTATAAAGCAATTGATTTTTCATAAAGCATGCAGTTTATCAATACAAATGCTTACCGAGGTAAATTGTCTTAGCCTCTTTTCAAAATTCTACAGGAAAAATGTACATTTTTATCATTTTAAATTCTTGAAATATTTAATGTGTGTTTAAATTTATTACAGCTTTAAAAATTATCTATATATTGTATATAAAATTAATAATAATTGTTTTATAGGAAATTATATGAATCTCCAATAACACGATTCCCCCATTCGAATTTTGTCTAACAAAATTTAAGAATTATGTTGTACAAATTTCACGATTTAAAGAAATGTCCATATCTTTAAATCATGAAATTTGTACAATATTTTAAAAATGGGATAGACAGATGGGATAGATTTGAAAATCTTTCTAAACAAGTAATATAAAAAGTTCTTTATAACTAAAGTTGAAATTTTTCTCTTATATTATTTACTATTATTAGATACATGCAACTTAAATCTAAAAAAAAAAACTAAAATTAATTAATTAAATTTAATTAATGAATTAACATTTTTAAAAAACTGTACTTACATCAAGTGTCATCCACTACAAAGTTCAAAAAAATGTATTTGAAGTTGAGTGAATGAATAAAAAATGTTTTATTAAAGATTGAACATTTAAACAACATATATATAGGGAGAGTGTGAACTAATAGTAGGAATTGTAAAAAGAATTTCTATCAAAAGGAGAGAGAAAAAGGGAGAGATAATTTCCCACTGAATACATTTGGATGAGTATATCTCAGAACAAATGTTCATAGGAACAAATCATACCATTCGTTTCTTTTGTTCAAACTAGTTATAGTACGAATTTAAAACTTTTACAGAATTTAAAATATTCACTGCGCTATAAACATACATTATAAATTACTTCTTTCAAAATATACTCACAAATCCGAGATATAATCGTGTGCTTTTTCTTGATACCATTTTTTAATAAAGAAATGGTAAAAACTTCGTTTTCCGCTACTTACCTACTACTTCTGAGAAAATTTGTGCTCGAAGGCAAAATATAAATTTATCTCAAACAGATGCTAAATATACACTCCATCAATTAAGGATAATGAAGTTCAGGCAAAGAAAGAGACAGAAGCAAAACAAATTTGACTTATGTGTAAAGTCTATTTATTAAACAAAAGATAAAGAGCAAAAAAGATGCTATATGTTTGACATAATTAATAAAAATTGCGATTTTTACTCCCTGGAGCAAATTTCAAAAAAGAACCTATTTACAAAAAACTGTATAACATGGTTAGTAGGATGGTTAATATGGAGTATGTCTCCCGGACGATGCAATACAGGCCTTACAACGCCTAGGCATGCTGAGTATCAAATTATCAATCTGATCTTGGGGAATATTACACCACTCATCAAGCAATGCCCTCGAAGTTCCAGTTGACAGGTGAGGGGTTGATGGGCTACAATTCGTCGGCCAAGCATATCCCACACATGCTCTATTGAATTCAAGTCCGGTGAGTATGGTGGCCAATCCATACGGGTGATATCCTCCAATTGAAGGCATTCGTCTACAATGTTTGCACGGTGAGGACTGGCGTTGTCATCAATATACAGAAATTCAGCACCCATGGCGCCCCGAAACAAACCTACATGTTGTTCCAGAATGACATCCCGATAGATGTGGCCTGTCATCGTTACACTCTGAACATGCAGGTCAGTTCTGGAACCAAGAATAATTCCTCCCCAAACGAGCCATCCTGCACCACCGTAACGGTGTCGTTCAATGGTGTTTTCTTGGTGGTAACGGGTACCTGGCGCTCTCCATATGAAAGTCCGGCGGGAATCAGACTGCAATGTAAACCTGGACCTAAACACAAGACCACTGTTGCGGTGTCCCCAATGCATGCTCTCTACTCCAGGTTAATCGCCCTAAGCGTCTGTATACGGTCTGCCTTGAAACTGTCGTACCGGTAGCTGAAGAGAGCTGACGAGACAGGTCTGATGCTGTGCTCCGTCTGTTTCTTTTGGCAGTAACTGCTAAATACCGGTCCTCATGCGGCGTTGTAACTCGGGGGCGACCCGTGCTGTAACATCTACTCACATTACCATCATCTTGGAATCGTTGCCAAAGCCTGGAGATGACACTCTGGGCGATTCAAGTTCCTCGGATACTTCCAGCTGGGTACGTCCACATTCCAGTCGTCGATAATTCTACTACGTAAAAATCATCCAAATGCTTCCTTTGTGCCATAACTATGCGGTTATTGCACTGAAAGGCTTTTAAAGCGCTTGTGAACAATTTTACTTCTTTGCCACCATTCCTTATATACCCCTCTCTTACACTCTCGTCATTGTGACGTACTATCCGCGCCCTCTGGTGGTTTCCTGTAATTTGCATATTCTTCTTCAAGATGTGTGTGATAATTCTACAGGTGAAATTTTTATTTTTAGAGTTTTATTTTTTCTGTGTGATTCTGAATTATCCTTAATTTATGGACCTGAGATTTATGGACATATGTGAGCTTAGTGTACATATGTGAGATCTTCTGAAAGTGTTTTTGGTATAGTAAAGTTACGGATGGGAACACTACCATATATATATATATATATATATATATATATATATAATGTAGATGGTACCTGATGACTTGCGAACTGGCTAAAAGCATTGCATGTTTCGGGCTCGAGTCTCGTCGTAGCCATAGATAACTGTAGTGAGAGATTTGTATCACTCGCATTGCGTCATCGGAATGAGATGGGCATATTCACATTAGTCAATAATAGGTTAAATCAATCAAACAATGGGGCCTGATGGCCGAGTGACTAGCACTTTGGCCCTTTATGCCACAGTCTTCAAGTCCTGGTAGTGCCTTGGGTTCCTTGTAATGGTTGGAATTCACTTTAAATTGTAGGTACCAGTCTAATATGACAACTATTACTACTACACCACACCATGCCACTGTACTTAGAGCTGCTTTGCCCTGTTATAGTTTGGGAATGATGTGAATGAGATGTCTGTATGATTGATCTCTGTCACATTCTACGATCATACGAGACTGGGAACTACGGTTTAAAGTGTATTCCGAACCACTACAAACATCAATGGCACCGCCTGGATTCGATTACCAAACTTTTGGTACATAGAGCCAGAGCGCTTGCCACACGGCCATCAGGCCTTGCCTGCTATGACTGTAGGGAGTGGAGCTAACAATCCTACCATGCTGCGTTTTCTGTCTACCGGCAGATAGCTTTTAGCCACCATGATGCCGTTGCGCCTTTGAAGAGGAATATATATATATATATATTCTTGTCAATGTTCGGTCCAGTCGCACCAGAGGACCAAGTCCATGGCATGAAAAAACAGCCCACACCATTACGGAGCCACCATCAGCTTGAACAGTGCCTTGCTGACAGTTTGGGTCCATGGCTTCGTGGGGTCTGCGCCACACTCGAACTCTACCATCAGCTCTTACCAACTGAAATCGTGACTCATCGGACCAGGCCACGGTTTTCCATTCATCTAGGACCAACCGATATGCTCACGTGCACGAGAGTCGCTGCAAGCGATGTCGTTCTGTCAGTAAAGGCACTCGAGTCGGTCTTCTGCTGGAATAGCCCAAGAAAGCAAAATTTCTCCGCACAGTTCTAACAGACAAGTCCCTTGTACGTCCCACATTGATTTCTGCGGTTATTTGACGCAGTGTTGCTTGTCTGTTAGAATTTATGACTCTTTGCAGACGTCGCCGGTCTCGGTCGTTAAGTGCAGGCGGTCGACCACTGCGCTGTCCATGGTCGGATGTTATGCCTGAAATTTCATACTCTCGGCATACTCTTGACACAGTGGATCTGGGAATGTTGAATTCCCTAACGATTTCGAAATGGTATGACCAATGCGTCTAGCTCCAACTATCATTCCGCGTTCAAAGTCTGTTAATTCCCGTCGGGCGGTCATCATCACGTCAAAACCTCTTCACATGAATAACTTGAACAGAAATGAAAGCTCTGCGAAAGCACTGCGCATTTATACCTGTTCTACGCGATGCTACTGCCATCTGAAATTTTGCATATTGCTATCCCATGACTTTTTGTGACTTCAGTGTATATATATGTATGTATATTTTTTGCTGAATGAATATGTCTTGCATTTTGTACTTTTGAAGATCAAAAAGAGTTTTCCTTTTTTTCGTATAAAGTAGAATTCTGTGGGTCTTAGATGGTATTAGATAAACCTAAATTCAAGGAAGTGTATAAAGAAAAACACTCACCAAAGGCAAATTTTATTCTAAATTTTTTCTAATCAAATTAGATATCCATTTTCAGTTGGTCATGTGCTTTCCCCGTTATCTCTTTTGCTGCTCATGTAAAAGAGGAATGTAATACAAAAGTAGATGCATTAAATTTGTGACACAAATCAAAGTATGTAGCTATTTCTAACAAACTTTTACATAGCAGCTGTTGAAATTTTATGATAAGAATCTACAGAAAAAGTTTACGTGGTAGAGACAAAAATAGCGGAACAGAAACTTGCCTAAATGTGAAGTTTGTATGCGTTTAAATGTAATTGTTACTGATAAAACTGATACAATATAAATGACGCATAACAAGGGAAACTGAAATGGAAAGATTTTTTTTTTTATTATATATATGTTTACTTTTAAATATAATAAGTTTTCCTTGCGCTATTGCTAAATTGCTTAAACTTGAAAAAGGATTTTTCTTTTGATATTAACACTGAATGTAAAGTTTAAAAGGTGTTTTGAATTTTAATTAGCAGATTGTGAACTTTATTCTGAGTTTATTCTAACAGTTTGATTAAAATTTCCATTTTTATAAGACTTAAAAGAACTGAAATTACCATAACAATTAAAAATTTTAGTAAACTTAAATAAGGGGAAATTATATCTCTTTCGTTAAGCTTATAATAAAAAAATTATTATCATAGCTTAAATAATACTTATTTAAATAAAGGTAAAGTATATTTATTCCAGTAATTATAATTTTTATAATATATACTAAATATTCAGTGTTTATATATATATATATATATATATAATGTGTAATATCAGAACTTGCATTTTATGTTATATTGTATTGTAATATAAATTAAAATTTTATCAAATTAGACAGGTAATCCAGAAAACATATTTATGTTATGCAAATATAAAGCACATTTGCATAATATAAATATGTATTTTTGGATTATTATTTAATTTTTATCAATGATATGTAAATATATCAACATGATTATTACGTATTTTAGGAAATAGTTTCCCCTTTTTTGTAAGATAAGAATGGCACATATAAAATTTAATTTCGATACAAAATAATTTTTTGTAATATGTAAAAGATCTTTTTGGTTTACGTTATGTTGATAACTGAGTCTATTTCAGTATTCTCTGATGGCAAATTAAAAAACCATGAATATCACATTTAAAAAAAATTAAGATTAAAAAACAGTTTTGTTGAAATAGGGTTTTCATATAATACGATAATTTTATGGCATTTAGGTAATGGCATATGTGAAATATTTAGGTTCTTTTTATGCTCTATTAGGTTTATTTTAGGAAAGAACCCACATACCAGAAGGATGAGTCATATTACAAACAATCACGTGGTGGATTTTAGTCTTGCAGACTCTAAAAGGAAATTTTACTTTTTGTTATCGAAATATGTCGATAAATATATCTGAGACTCAGGTTCAGTCATCTAACGAGCAGAAATAAAATGGATTATAATTTCCAAAGCGTAAGTATTCTTTGATAAAACTATCCTAGGATATTATAATTGACTTTCTTTGGTTTAAAAATTTCTGAAGGTTTTATGGATTTCCTAGACAACAGGATTTCCAAATTCGTTTCTGTAATTTATGCACAGTTCGTATATTGAAATATTTCTTCATTTTTTAATTCTTTAATTATGTTTTAAGAAGTGGTTTGTCGTGATGTTATATATATATGTATTATGCATTATTGTATTATATAATAGTGCATAATTGTATATATAAGTATATTGTAGTATTTTTTTCTCATGGGAAGAAAATTGGCGTATCATTGTCAGAAGATATGTATGTTATTTACAAAGAATATAATAAAACCCCGGGACTTAAATTTAACAGCAGGCAAACAGTATTGTAGTTCGTTATATCACAGGCAATTAGTGTTTTGTACTAATGAAAACAACCTGTAACTCATATCTTATAGCAGATATTTGTAATTGTGTATAATGAGATTATAATGAAAAATTAGCGAACGTCTGTGCAATTACAGATTAAATATAATATATGAGTTGCTCCACGGTAATATACCACGATCTGAGAAATTTCTATTCCAATGAGAAGTGAGGGAAGCTGAACCCCAATCTTGACGGATTGTCTTAAAAGAAGGAGTTTTTTTAATTTTTTTTTTTTGGAGAAGAGAAGAGGGAGTTCTACGACGAAGTGAATTATTTTCTGTGAAGTGACTGAATAAGTCGAATAAGATTGAATACGTTTCCGTCTGCTTTTCATAGCAATTTCATGTGTCACGCTGTGTAATAATTTAGGTCTGCCGCAGACCAAGCAATTACACTCATGTCCATAAATTAAGGATAATGAAGTTCAGGCAAAGAAAGAGACAGAAGCAAAACAAATTTGACTTATTTGTAAAGTCTATTTATTAAACAAAAGGTAAAGAGCAAAAAAGATGCTATATGTTTGACATAATTAATAAAAATTGCGATTTTTACTCCCGGGAGCAAATTTAAAAGAACCTATTTACAAAAAACTGTATAACTTAGTTAGTATGATGGTTAATATGGGTATGTCTCCCGGACGATGCAATACAGGCCTTACAACGCCTAGGCATGCTGAGTATCAAATTATCAATCTGATCTTGGGGAATATTACACCACCCATCAAGCAATGCCCTCCAAAGTTCCGGTTGACAGGTGGGAGAGTGACGGGCTGCAATTCGTCGGCCAAGCATATCCCACACATGCTCTATTGGATTCAAGCCCGGTGAGTATGCTGGCCAATCCATACGGGTGATATCCTCCAATTGAAGGCATTCGTCTGCAATGTTTGCACTGTGAGGACAGGCGTTGTCATCCATAAACAGAAATTCAGCACCCATGGCGCCCCGAAACAAACGTACATGTTGTTCCAGAATGACATCCCGATAGATGTGGCCTGTCATCGTTACACTCTGAACATGCAGGTCAGTTCTGGAACCAAGATTAATTCCTCCCCAAACGAGCCATCCTGCACCACCGTAATGGTGTCATTCAATGGTGTTCTCTTGGTGGTAACGGGAACCTCGCGCTTTCCATATGAAAGTCGGTGAGAATCAGACTGCAAACTAAACCGGGACTCGTCGGAAAACATCACACCAGACCACTGTTGCGGTGTCCCACAATGCATGCTCTCTACTCCAATTTAATCGCGGGCGACAGTGAGTTGCGGTAAGTGGGACACATCCCTGACAGGCCTACGAGCATGTAGACCAATGTGCCCTAAGCGTCTGTACATGGTCTGACTTGAAACTGTCGTACCGGTAGCTGAAGAGAGCTGACGAGACAGGTCTGATGCTGTGCTCCGTCTGTTTCTTTTGGCAGTAACTGCTAAATACTGGTGCTCATTCGGCGTTGTAACTCGGGGGCGACCTGTGTAACATCTACTCACAGTACCACCATCTTGGAATCGTTGCTAAAGCCTGGAGATGACACTCTGGGCGATTCCGAGTTCCTCGGATACTTCCAGCTGGGTACGTCCACATTCCAGTCGTCCGATAATTCTACCACGTAGAAAATCATCCAAATGCTTCCTTTGTGCCATAAATATGCGGTTATTGCACTGAAAGGCTTAAAAAAAGCTTTTGAACAATTTTACTTCTTTGCCACCATTCCTTATGTACCTCTCTCTTACACTCTCGTCATTGTGACGTACTATCCGCGCCATCTGGTGGTTTCCTGTAATTTTGCATATTCTTCTTCAAGATGTGTGTGATAATTCTACAGGTGAAATTTTTTATTTTTAGAGTTCAATTTCTGTGTGATTCTGAATTATCCTTAACTTATGGACATGAGTGTAGATTTGATGTAGACTCGAGCACTCTGAAAAATCTCTGAACTTGGAGTGAACTGTACTTTTCATTTAATAGTGCACTTGTGAACACATTTTATTTTTAATTTTATATCTTTTATATCTTGTAAATAACCCAGAGTTCATTATTTGTATATATATTTATATATATGCTTGTAAATAAAAGACAAAAAAATTTTCTCAATAAACTGAAAGTGGCCCACTTCTTGAAGCCATTATAGGTATAGTATAGACCGAGACGTTATAACGGCAATACACTTAACACTTTGCTATGTAATATATATATATATATATATATATATATATATAGTATATGTTTCTTAAAGATTGTGACGTAAAATTAGTTCGTAATAAAATATATTGAATTAGGAAAGGTTTTTAAAAAAGAAAGAAATCAAGTGAATAATTTTTGTCTGTCTTATTTAAATTCAATTATTAATTATTTTTGCAAACACAAGATAAAAACAAATAAAAATACTTACTAAACAATATCTGCTTGAATAACATATTTTCACTTAAAAATTACAATCCCTTTGTAAAAAGAAAACAACAGAAGCAGACATAAAATATTAATAAGGAACAAACAAACCGAATTTCTGTACAAAAAAGATCAAACAGGATTTCGCAAGCTCGTAACACAAATTTTCTTTAACCGAAAAAGACGCTTTTCTCCAATTCTCCCCTTTTTGGTTCTCTCATGCTTTGGGCGAGCTTATTTATTTATTTATTTTTTTCGTGTCAGCAAAGAAATTGAAAGTGCCACAGAAGAAAAAAATTCAGCTATTTTAAAGCCTTTGTCTACTACGCCTGTATTACTTTTTTCACTGCCGTACTTTAACGGTTTCGGAAAATTCTCTTTTCGTCTCTTTCGTCGAGCATCACTTAGCAGTGATTAGAGAAGTGTTGAGAGGTTTTGAGGGAAAGAACATGAAGTTTTTTCTTTTTTTCCTTTTCTTCTTCTACTTTAACCACAATCTGGGCGAAAGATTTTTTTTTCCAGCGAGGAAGGAGGGGGAATGTTCTTTTAAGATTAAACAGGATTTGGCAAGCTCGTGACACAAACTTTCTTTAACCGAAAAAGACGCTTTTCTCCAATTTCCCCCTTTTTTTCCTAATCTTTGGGGCCAGATTATCTATTTATTTATTTTCGTGTCAGCAAAGAAATTGAAAGTGCCACAGAAAAAAATTCTGCTATTCTAAAGCCTTTGTCTACTACGCCTGTATTATTTTTTTCACTGCCGTACTTTTAACGGTTTTTTGAAAAATTTTCTTTTCGTCTTTTTCGTCGGGCATTACTTAGCAGTGATTAGAGAAGAGTTGAGAGTTTTTGAGGAAGAACATGAAGTCTTCTCTTTTTTTTTTTTCTTCTTATACTTCAACCACAATATAGAGCGAAACTTTGTTTTTTGGAGGAGGGAGAGGTGATGTTCTTTTTTCTTTCCAAACCGCTCTCCCAGAGTCTAACAATGTTGAGGAAGACAAAGATTGATTGTCGGATGATCTGCAGAGGGGATGCAAACCAGACCGGGATTGGGGGACGTGTATGTGTTAAAAGAATGTTCACGTATCACCTTGTGTCTGTTCGAAAGTGAAGAGAACTGGAATTTCGTGTCACTTGTTACTGAACTAATCATTGGAAAAAATATTTTTGAAAGCACTATGTGTTTTATGTGTGAAACCTGTGGGAATGTCAATTATCCATCCACGAACTATGTTAAATATAAAACAATTACCCTTAAACTTTTTCAACATCTAAGGAGAAAGTAGAGAAACGTGTATATATAGAGAAAGAGGGAAAACAATACAATACTTGAATATAAAAACCAAATACCCGAAACATTTGTTATATATGAGGATACCGCAAATTGAAACAATCCAAATAAAATGAAGAATAGCTATAATGTTAAAAAATTATAAATATATAACCATGGTAGAGCTTTATAATGGGTCGAATACGAGACAGTTCGAGATTTTGCAATGCAGAGCACTTTACTATGATGGTTTTGTTATACAATTTTTGTGAAGCACTACCGTTATGGATTTTCTGCGTCAAAAAATGGTAGTGTTTATAATTCGCAACTTAGTATTGGTAGATAGACGGAGACAAGATTGTGCCACCAGATGTCTAAACAACAGTCACGCAAATCCGAGATATTGCAATTGTGTGACAGTTCTTGAACTCTGGCTGCTGTCAGGACATCCCAAATGTGTTCTATCGGATTTGATCCAGTGAGTTAGGCGGAAAGGACATTAACTGGAATTCAGCATCTTGTTCCTGGAACCACTCCAACACAATTTTAGCCTTGTGACAAGGGTCGTTGTCCTGTTGGAACATTCCATTTCCAGCTGGAAAACAGAGCCATGTAAGGGTGCAACTGGTCACCCAGTGATGTTCAGATGTCACCCTGTAGCATTCATGGTCTGCTCTACCACAACCACGGGTCCCAGAGACAGATTCGAGGAACGTCAAGCATAACCAGCAAGGCGCCACCACCGGCCTGTATTACCTGCTGTACATTGAGGGGCGGCTGTTCGCCTGACGGAAGACGTATCTGACACGGCCATCGGCGTGATGAGGCTGACAAACGTGATTCATCCTGACCGGGAAACTCCCACTGATCCATGGACCAGTCACGATGTTCCGGGCCCAGCGCAGTCGCAGTTGGTGTGACGCTTTGGTCAGCAAATGTGACGTCAGCGTTGCGCCAGCCCCCATATCCAACAGTGTCCGCAGAACAGTTTTGAGCCATTACAATCTGCCCTCTATCAAAGTCGCTTATATCCGCAGCCTTTACTCACACACAGAAGTATATGAAAGAATGATTCTTCGGACTCTCCAGCAGCAGTTAAATACCAATTCCCACCTGATCCGTGCCTTCCACGTCATCCAGGCGAGTTCATTTGCAAATGTAGGGGTGGTGATAATGTTTTGGCTCTTAAGTTTGTATATATATATAGTGCGTGTAAACGAAAATTAAAAGTGTTTCCATGAACCTGAAAATGGCACTGTTCTTGACGCAGTTATATATAATGCCTAATGTATGCCGAGG
>BPLR01015088.1:0-73817 GCA_021605095.1 Caerostris extrusa
TATCGAGAACAATAGTTCCTGCCACTCTGCAGCCATATTCGGCAAACGAATATGAATTAATAAGGGCTAAATAGAAATTTATAGAAAGTCTTTTTTCATTTCCAAAAAAAAAAATAGATTTATTTATTACTTTTTCATGTTCGTCGCTAAATTGCAATTGAACAATGGAACTTAAGGGGAACTCATAAGCCAGGCCTATAAATATGTATATGTAGTGTTCAGGTTGGACAACCAAATTGTAACTGGGTGTGGTTGGGTTGAGATATAAGAGGCCCAATTTGGAAAACTCACAGCATTATTGACACACACACAAACCCCAAATACATACTATAGTTAACACTTTGAAGACATATAATTATAGATTCGTGGAAGGATTCAACTTCCAAGTAAAAACCCCGATGCTCAGGTACGCATAGGGTGTGCGAAAGTTACTTCCACTCCGGGTGAGAGTCTGTAGGCCGAATAATACCCCAGGATTGTGCTGAATGTATTTCCTCTCGGGGTGAGACTGTAAACTAAACATTTTCAGCGGACGCAGGTTGCGCTGTATTTCCTCTCGGGTGCAAGTCTCAAGGCTAATTGACATTTCTCCTGAATCATTTCTTGCCACAGGGGCGCTCTTAGCTGGTGTATAGAAGGAAGCACTTTGTTACGCATAAAAAAGTTTAAGCTTATTTTTCAAATAACATTGAATTAACTTAAAATAAAAGCAATAATCAAAAAAAATAAAATAACTAATGAAATTTTTATTTATAAATTGCATCTTCAAATAAATTTTATTCCATCTTAGACTCATCAGAAAAATCATAAATACACTTGAAAATTCTGAAGCAGTTTTTGGTACGTTTTCGTGTAAATATTTATTTATAGCATTTTCCTTCAAAACAATCTTAGTTAAATATGAAGAATTCTGCTTATTATTTATTTCTTGAGATATATAAAATTAATTTCAAACAATATTAGCTGCACGATGAATTCTTATTTAAATTAACCAGATAAGAACATTTGAAAACATTTTTTCCTTTTACTTGCAAAAAATGTAATTAAGAATCTACATGTATCATTATTAAATGGATTATCGAAATTTTATCGTATTCCTTTGCATATAAAATTTGTATTAAGTATACACGAAATGCGGAAAATCTCATTTATCACTGTTTGCATAATTTGATTTATTTTGAATCCATTTAGATATTAAGCTTTGAATTCAAAATGGAATTTTTCGACACAATAAGTGTAATTGAATTTATGAATCTATTCAGATAAAGTTAATTTCAACGTTAAAATAATTTAAATACATTCACTACTTCTAAAACATTTTATTAAATTGCGTATGAAAGAATCTATATAGGTGGAAGGAAAAATACTAAATTAATATTTTTTATGCTACTTTAAAAATACGTTTTTATATACATTTTAAATATTCAAGTAATTTATAAAAAAGTAATCGAAGAAGTAAGTAATGGATTTAATCATTTATTAAATTAGTTGAAATAGTATCCTTTTCGTGTAATAAAAATCCATCATAAATAAGTTAATGAATATTTTTATTCATATAATTACTGTTCTCTTTAACTAATATTTTATATTAGCAAATAGCTTTGAAAGAAATTATTTATTTTTTTTTAAACTGTTAGCTCATATAAAATCAACATTAGATAAGAATGGATTAGTTTATGATATTTTTGTATAATAGAAATGAGATGAATAGCACTTTGGGATTTCAGTGACAAGGAAAAGCAGACTAGAGTAACCCAGCAAATTAAGCGTATATAGACAGTAAGACCTGTTTGCCCATCTTTTTACTTGCTCTATTTTTGTTCTACAAAACATAAATCGACGGAAATAGCAAGCACAGACAGCTTTCAATCGGTGAAGTGTTAAAAGCGGAAATTCTTTTTAGTTATAGCTGTAGATTGGTGTCATAAAGCGTTATCTCTTTCTAGAGCAGCAGACATATGGGAATCCAATATAGGTGAATTAGACCTCACATGTGGCAGACTGAGCATTTTAAGCCCAACCAGCGGCTTTTTTCTTTTGGCGCGAGTTCTAGCGAAGTATAGCGTAGCTAGTGCTGTGTTTGCTTCATCTTATATATGTGAACACGTGTTTTCAACGAGGAACCTTAGAAATTATTTCAGAAGTAGACTGACAGATGAGCATTTAGCCTCGTTCCTTAGAATCAGTACATCTCACCTCAAACCTCAATGTGAGGAAATTTTAAAAATGAAATTGCCATTTCATTCACCTCATTAACATATTTAAATTGCAATATTTTTATATTGTTTTTAAAATTTTAGAAAAATTTATCTTGGGCCAAATCTTTTTTTTTTTTCCGATTTTTGGCCCGTGACCAAAAAAGTTTGCCCATTCCTGGTCTAGATATTACTGTCGAGGAAGTAGGATAATAAGAAACAACAAGCCTAATATAAAAGTTCTGTGTGTGTTGCAAGGAGTCCAAGATAAATCTAAAAAGCTGGAAAGCCTTTCCGTTCAGCTCGAGGGGGCAGTGGGATACCAAATATCCCTTAAAAATTATGCCTGCAAAATGTGGATGTAGTATAGTATCCAACCCACTTGTTGCACCCTGGATAAGGATGAAGCTGCTACGTATTTACCAATATAGGATAATTTCACGTCAGCTTTTAGGGCAGTAAAAATCTATAATTAGAATTTATTTATTTAATTAAAATGTATTTATTTAATTAAAATTGAATTAATTAATTTTTATTTATTAATTAATTAATATAACTGTTTTAAAAAATATTAATAACTGATTAATATTCTAAAAATATTTATCTATACATAATAATTTCATTATTTCTTACCTAAATATTCTAATTTTGGATTTATAATTAGATTAAGTAATTTTCAACCATAAACTCAATAAATTTTTGCTCATAATAATAATACGAGTATAAGTTCAAATAATTTAATAATGGTACATTTTAATTTATAATTATTCACTGAAAACTCCTAGTAATAAATTTTTAAAATAAATTTGCGAAGAATATCCAATTTGTCTCTAACTTATTTATTTTCTTTAACCAAATAAGGAATACTAAAGTAAAACTTAGAACTCTAAGATTAGTATTTTCGTTTTTAGGAAACTATTTTCAAAAGTTTAATTTCAGCATGATGCTTAAAATATCGATACCAATTCAATGTTTCTGCCCTTAGTGGTGATGTTCTGTGGAAGGATATTTCTCCTCTATGCGATAATTCATTTCAAAGATTATCGATAAAATGATTTTTTCAGTTTTATTGATATCTAATAGAAAGCCCAAAAACATAGAACGCGAACTAATGGATAGTAAAATCGGACGTAAAAGAAAACATTTTAAACTGAAAAATAACTGCTTTGCGAAAATAGGAAAATAATGTAAAAATGTTTTCAGTTTGAGAATACCGATGAACTTCAGCATAAAAAGAACGCATTAATTGGTTGGGTATTAGAAAATGCGCATTTATAAATATATATGTATAATTCATGAATAGCCCTATAGGGGTAAGATGTTTAGATTTTGTGCATATTTTATCATAAGTATATATTGGAAAGTAAGTGCAATGCATTAGGGGGAATCAATGGTTCAGGTACTGCTTTCAATGCAGGTATTCATTAACTTTGAAACTAAAAGCTCCATAGAAAGCTCACTGATAAACCTAAGAATTAAACTATTTATATATCCATTCAACTATTATAGAAAATGAAATGTTTAATGGACTCGTCTATGAGGATTTTGTGAACAAAAACATGAACAATTTGTAAATGGAACTTAAATTAAAAGGAATCACAGAGAAAGAAAAGTTTGTAAATGTTTACCATTTGTCTATAATGAATTTTTAAAATTATATTTTTACAAATTATAAGCGAATTTGATTAAAAATATATCAGGCAAGGTCATTGTAAACTATCTCATGATTTCAGATTTAATTTTGATCGTGATAAAAGACTACTAGCAAAAAATATTTTTATTTTGTTAAACATCAGTTGGATTCAGGCCACTTTTGAATACCGTTCATAACCCCCAACAGCTAAGATCATCTGATGGTCACTCTGGCAGATGGTAAAACAGGAGATTTAGGATTTTCTTTTCATGGGTACTTGTTGGTTTTCAAGTCCATTTTAAACTGTACGTCCCAGTCAAATTAGATGAAATGAGCAGCAAATGATTTAAAGTGAAACCTTTGCTTTATCTAATTTTTTGTTTTATTAACTTACGTTATTAACGTATTGTAATTGCTATGTATTCACCATTATAGTGTCGAAAGAATTCACATCCGTTTTCGTGCAGAGAACATTAGATATTAATAAATAAAAAATTTTAATTATTTATTTATTTATATAATTTATTTATTCATTTTATCAATTATAAATAATATTAATAATCGATAAATAATCCAAAAAATATGTATCCATAAATAATATTTTCAGTATTTTTTTCTTAACTATTCTAATTTTGGTTTATAATTTGATTAAGTAATTTTCAACAATAAATTCAATACACTTTGCTGTAGAACATGGATCCAATTGAAATTAACAAAGATAGGTATAACGGTTTAAAATATGTTAATGATAATTTATTTTGTTTGATAATTATTCACTGAAACTACTAGTAATAAATTTTTAAATAAATTTATGAAGAATATCCAATTTGCCTCTAACTTATTTATTTTCTTTAACCAAATTATAATTTGAAAACTATAACTTTGATCTCAATATTAAAATTTTTTTTTTACAAAATATTTTGAAAAGTGTAATTTCAGCATGATGCTTAAAATATCGATAACCAATTCAATGTTTCTACCCTGAGTGGCAATGTTGTGTGGAAACCATTTCTCTTCTCTGCGATAATTCATTTCAAAGATTATCGATAAAAATGAAATTCAGTTTTATTGATATCTAATAGAAAGCCCAAAAACATAGAACGCGAACTAATGGATAGTAAAATGGGATACAACTGAAAACATTTTTAAACTGAAAAATAACTGCTTTGTGATCAGTAAAAGATAAAAATATTTTCATTTTGAGCATACCGATGAACTTCAGCATAAAAGGACGCATTAATTGGTTGGGTATTAGAAAATGCACATTTATAAATATATATGTATAATTCATGAATAGTCCTCTAGGAGTAAGATGTTTAGATTTTGTGCATACTTTTATCATGAGTACATGAATATGGAAGATAAGTGCAATGCATTAGAGAGAATCAATAGTTCAGGTATTCCTTTCAATGCAGGTATGCATTAACTTTGAAACTAAAAGCTGCATAAATATCTAACTGAAGAATTTAAGAATGAAATGATCTGCATATCCATTCAACTAATAGAGAAAATGAAATGGTTAAATGGACTTAGATTTCGGGTTTCAGTAGTCAAACACATGAATAATTTCTAAACGTAATTTAAAAGTGATCACAGAGAATAAAAAAATTGAGAGTGTTTCACTTTGCATGTATTTTGGTCTTTGAAGTTTACAATTAACGAAATTTATAATGAAGGTTTAAAGTTATTTTGTTATTATATAACTGTTTATGATTTCAAATTTAATTTTGATCTTGATAAAAATATTATTTATATATTTTTAAACATCAGTGGGCTTCAAAGTTCACTTATGTATGACGTGCTTAACCCCAATAGGCGCCGCTTGATGACTAGCACTCTGGCCATTGGTACCATAGGCTTCAGGTTTGAAACCTGTAGGGGCCATGGATGCTTGTTGGTGGTTCGGAACCACTTTAAACTCTAGGTCATGGTTTAATTATCCTGAAAGTGTGCTCAAAATGATCGTAACAGAGTACAGACCAAAGATTTGCCTGGATGGGCCCAGGCTTTATCAAAAATGGATAAAACCTGGGTAATGATGAATTTTGCTACGTATTCACCATTATAGTGTCGTATGAATTCACGTCCGTTTTCGCAGAAACAATCGATAAATATTGATAAATAAAAATTTTTAGTGTATTCATTTATTTAAAATTTATTTTATTTATTTATTTTATTTTATTTATTTATTTATTAATTAAATTTATTGATTATAAATAATATTAATAATTTATAAATAATCTAAAAAATATGTATCTATAAATAATATTTTCAGTATTTTTTTTTAATATTCTAATTTTGGATTTATAATTAGATTAAGTAATTTTCAACTCAAA
Organism: Caerostris extrusa; assembly: GCA_021605095.1. Taxonomy (NCBI): domain Eukaryota; kingdom Metazoa; phylum Arthropoda; class Arachnida; order Araneae; family Araneidae; genus Caerostris; species Caerostris extrusa. The sequence goes on from BPLR01015088.1 coordinate 6,165, forward strand.
TTCAATAAGCTTTGCTATAGAATATGGCCCAAATTGAAATTAACAAAGTGGAATAATAAGTTCAAAGGAGTAAAAATGAGTTTATTTTGATTTATAATTATTCACTGAAAACTCTAGTAATTTTTTTAATAAATTTAAGAAGAATATCCAATTTGCCTCTAACTTATTTATTTTCTTTAACCAAATAATGAATTCGAAAACTAGAACTTTGATCTCTAAGATTATTATTATTTTTTTAACAAACTATTTTGAAAAGTGTAATTTCAGCACGATGCTTAAAAAATATCGATAACCAATTCAATGTTTCTGCTTTCAGTGGCAATGTTGTGTGGAAAGCCATTTCTCCTGTATGCGATAATTCATTTCAAAGATTATCGATAAAATGAATTTTTCAGTTTTATTGATATCTAATACATAGAACATTAAACATAGAACGCGAACTAATGGATAGTAAAATGGGATGCAACTGAAAACATTTTTAAAATGAAAAATAACTACTTTGTGCCTTAGTAAAAGAGGAAAATAATGTGAAAATACTTTCAGTATGAGAATACCGATGAACTTCAGCATAAAAGGATGCATTAATTGGTTGGTTATTAGAAAATGCACATTTATAAATATATATGTATAATTCATGAATAGCCCTATAGGAGAGAGATGTTTATATTTTGTGCATACTTTATCATACGAATATGGATATGGAAGGTAAGTGCAATGCATTAGACGGAATCAATGGTTCAGGTATTGCTTTCAATGCAAAGTATGCATTAACTTTGAAACTACCGCATATAGAGCTCACTGAAGAATCTAAGAATGAAACTAGTTGCATATCCATTCAAATAATATAAAAAATGAAATGGTTAGCTTTTTGGGGTTTTGTGGTCAAACTTTAATAATAATTTAACTTAAAAGAAATCGCAAAGAAAGAAAAATTTGTGAATGTTTCACATTGCATCTGTTTTTGATCTTAGAAATTTTCAATTAACAAAATTTATATCTGAAGATTTTTAATTTTTTTTTTATAAATTATAAGAAAATTTAATTAAAAATATATCATTCATTTTATCATTATATAACTGTCTGATGATTTTAGATTTGATTTTGATCTTGATAAAATTCTACGAGCAAAATATTATTTATATATACTCGTATTGTCAAACATCAGTGGACCTGGAAGTCCATTTTATATATGCTATGCACAACCCCCTGTAAGGCAATGAAGGGTAAGGGTATTTTCTTCTAGGAGCAGTTTAGGGCTAACTGCCAAGCATTTGCGTGTCGTAGGAGAAAAATTCGTAAAACTCCAGCCTGATTATCGTGATAGACAAAATGTGAGAAGTGAGAAGTTTTATATACAGTGGGTACAAAAAGTATTTGCACACTTACATTTTTGTTTGCAAATCATAATTAAGCATTAAGAAATACAAAAATTGGTATTGCCAAAGTTGAATAAGTTTAATCACTCCTTTGCTAGCCATGCACCCCAAACCATAACAGAGCCTCCTCCATGTTTAACTGTAGGTAATACATTTTTAGTATGGAAAGCAGTGCAAGGCTTTTTCCAAACTAATTTGCTGCCATCTGATTTAAAGTTATTGAACTTACTCTCGTCGGAGAATATGACATTTTTCCAGAAATTAATCGGCTTATTGATATATTTCTTAGCGAATTCGGAGTCTCTTCAGTCTATTTCGTTCATTTATGAAAGGTTTTTTCCTTGGAGATCTCCCTAAATTTGTGCATCGTGCAGGACATTTCGAATACTTTAGGCACTAATTTGAACTCCAGATGTTGAAGCGACATCATTGGCTAATGATATCGTACTAGCAAATGGATTTTTTTATGCCTCTCTTATAATTTTTCGCTTAATTCGCTGTGAAAGTTTCTTTGGGCGTGCAGAACGCAAGTTATTTGATGTAGATCCTCTTTCTTTGTGACGTTTTATAATGTACCGAACAGTAGAAAAGCAAACATTTACTTTTTACCATTTCTCGATAACTTAAGCAATTTTCACGAAGACAAACAATTTTTTTCTCGCAACGAGATCGGCAATTCAGATTTCTTAGGTGCCATCACAAATTGAAATCAACAATCAACTGATAAAGTATCGACACTACCTCCCTTTATAGTCGTCTTACGTATGTTATTTACTGCGGGATGACTATCAAATAATTAGCAAAAAAATGCAAATTTCCTAAAGTTGAGTTGAGTGTGCAAATACTTTTTGACGTAAGATATTTTTAATTTTATTGCAAAATTTTTTTTTTTTTACTTATATTATTGTATTTTTTAAAATTAGTTTAGATGAATAAGGTTATTGTGTTTTTAAAATGCCCATTTTTGTACTTTTTAATGCATTTTTTTATGAATTGTAAACAAAACTGTATGTGTGCAAATACTTTTTGTACCCACTGTACGTTGTCACAACCACCATCGAGTCTTTTTTATTTCTGAGAGCCAGGACAGCCACCAGCTGGTTTGAACCCGAGTCTTCACAAATACTAACTGCTCACGTTACTTTGTGGGCTACTAATAGTTCAATAATAATATTTAATGTTTTCATGATCAATGTCTCAACAACCCCATGGTGAGCCAAAGCCATTTACCTACTGGTAGATTTGGAGCCAGAGTTTTTCAAGGTGTAGAGTTGTCAGCCTAAGGTTCTACCGTCATATTAAACCGGGAATTATAGTTTAAAATAGATTCACAACACTAGTCACTTAACCATCAGGCCCATTTTTTAATGTTTCCATTGAATGTAAAAAGGCACCAATCATAAAATTATTATTATAGAATTTGTGATCTACTCCGATTCTGAAAAATCTATTGGTGCCATTTGTCCATAAAATTAAATATATTATTTTTGCTATATGCTAACATATTTAATTAAATTTTTGAGAAGTAAAAATGTTTCTTTGCAAATGCAACTAACAAAATTTTATACCAACAAGAGCAACAAAATAAAATCAATATTTTAAATCAGTTTTAGAAAATTATCTAAATTAGTTTTAGAACAATAATTCCCAAATGTAAACACAACATTTGTGCAATTAATAACTTTCACAATAAATCGGAACATACTGAAAAGGACCGCTTCACACATTGGGAGTTGATTATGATTAGTTAAACGGCCAACTGTGTCTATTCATGATCTGAATACTGATTTTGTTACAGCATTAATTAGTAGTGAACAATACATATTTTAGCTAATAAGAATTACAGATGAGGTAATCCAGATAAAATTCCCACAATCGCCTCTGGGTTGGTAGTTGTGTTAGTTCAGAGTCATTTGATCTAAAATCTTCCGATTCATTTATCTTCTCCAAGTGGATCAATTGATGTTTGCTTTATAGAAGAATAGTACTATTGAACATGGGTTAGTGAAAATTGTCTCCATTCAATCGGGGTTGATATATTAGTAGAAGAAACACATTTAATTTGCAACTATGAATCTGAGTTTTAATGTCAATCCTGAAATAATTTTAAACTTACAAATATATAAATTATTTAATTGTGTTTTGAACGAGAATTTAAAAGAGTTTAACTCTTTTGTAATCATTTTATTGAGCAATTAGATAAATTTATAAATACTAATTACGCCCAACTTAAAAGTACTTACAGTTTTCTAATAAAGTTATCGGTTGATGCATCACCTTTTTAATTTATTAACTTTAATAAACATTATACCATGTAACATGCAATACTGTTTTTGTGCTCTAGTGTACTACTCTAGATTTCGTGGAATTTACAAAAATTCGTCAGATTTACGCCAGCGTTTACAATATCAGTAAGGATCCACAATGCATTCCCATAAAAGGAAAAAGAAGGACTTTAAAATGAAAGTTAATAGATCTTTCTTTTAAGGACAGGTTGAATCTTACGTTAGATTTTGGACTTTGAGCGTTCCTTTCAAGGGCAGTTTGATCCATACGTTAGACTTTAGACTTTGCGTTTTTTTTTTCGTCCGTCATAATTTGAAACCAATAATGGGAGAGGGAGAAAGAAAAAAAGGGAGTGTGCGAGTCGAGAGAAGAATTCCAAGCAGGAAGAGGCAGGTACAAAGACCCTTAAACGAACATGTTTTTAAGATGACCTTTTAAATATTTTTATATAATTTTATTTTTGTGTGTTATGTGCGGCTGTTGTGCAGTGTTGTCTTTAATAAATATGGCAGATAAACATAGCGAAATTAATTTAAGAAATAATTTAATTTATATCCATGAACAGCACTGAATCAAGAACACACACATATCCGGCCCTAACTGTTACTGTATCTATCAGTAAACTATCAAACAATGCATTAATTGGTATAATTAATCTTATCATTTTACAATGTATGGAAAGAATTAGAAAAAAATCTTTTAAATTATTTTAATTACAAATATTTCAATTCATATTGTTTTAAAAAAACGTGTATTTTCAAGAATCCGTATTTCAGTTGACGTGGTTAAGCTGGAGGTTCTATTTTTTTAAATTAAAGATACAAATTTGATTTAATCCTTATGACAATCGAAGAACTTTCAAATTGCTTACATAGATTAAAACTGGATTAAACATGAGAATAAATATTTTTTAGAAATTCTGAAAATTGTTATGGAAGAATGATTTTAAAAATATTACACAGAATTAAAATAGATAATTAAAAATCTTATGATTAGAGCTGAAATAGTAAAAAATGTGATTTCTTGTTTGGTAAATACGTCATCGATGTGAATTTTTGTTGTTGTTATCGTTGAACATCTGTGGACATCGTGTTCTTGTTTTGTATGCCATGAACAGTCAGACTACCCGGTGGAAATTTTCCTGTTTTTCTCCCACACGATACTCAAATGTTGGGTAGTTTCCCGTTAAAAGTTCTCCCGGAAGGCACTGCCCTCCTTCTTTAGTACACGAAGCCAATTCAGTCTTTTAGCTATGGGTGCTACTTTACAACAGAAACAGCCCACCTTCCCTCCTACCATGAGATCACACGGATTCATGGATTTCAGTCTAGATGTTGCTGTCTACCAAGTGGGATAACAACAACATCTTACCACGAACAACCCGCCGACAGGAGAAGAGGGGGCGGAATTGTTTTCCGGAAAGGGTTATAAGGGAAATGCTCCTTTTTTGTGGTACGTCTTCCTTATTGTCGCCGGAAAGCTTGCACCCGACAGCGGCACGCTCAACATGCGATATCACAATCCCCATCGAGTCTCCTTAATTCTGAAATAAGACTACAATGGACATCGCCAAAGGATTTAAACCTGCTATCTGCACACGCGCATCGTTTTAATCACAAGAAATAACTGAATTTGATGCAATATAATGGTTGTCATTTATTCTGTAATTTAAGCAATGATATTACGCAGTAATAACACTCCAATAGCATGATATAGTAATAATACTGCAATAGCATTGCACAGCAATACACTGTAATAACATTATAGGAGCCATTATTATTTTTTAAATATTTTGTAAATACCAATGGTTTAAAAACCTATTAATACTAATTAATTATTAATATGAATGGCTTATCTTATAAATACTAAATGCTTATAAATATTTATTTATCTAATTGTTAAAAGGATCGGATATCTGAATATATCAGATCTTTGATGATTTCGACATTTTAACAATACATATATAACAAATAATACAATAAATTATGTTATATTTTACAATTTAACTAAAATTTAAAAAATATTAAAATTAATTAAAATGGAATTAAAAACTAAGAATTTAAAAGAAAACTGTTAAATAAAAGTAAAAAATGAATCTATTCTAAAAAAAAAACGCAAATATTCAATCAAATTTCTATATTATTAAACAATCCAAATATTGGTTTATTTTAATGGGTCAAGTTTGGTTTCGCATTTCAATTTTTTAATTGAATAACTTTTATTTCGATTGTTAGAAAGCGCCATATAGGGAAATTAAATAAGATTTTGAAAAAATCATCACGGGAACTTCACCGAGCCCTCTGACTTTATTGAAAGACTTGCCATTTGCTTCCAAACTAAACAGGTTTTTCTGGCAGATTCGGATTTAATGTTTCTTTTATGGGTCATTTAGCTTCAGTGGACGCTTCCTAATGCCCGTTGCTCAGCACTTTTGCGAACAAATCGGAAAAACGGAGCGACAGAACAGCCATCGTTATCTTTGGGGGATTTTGAATATCTACCATTGCGTGCAACAGTTTTTTTTGGGAGCGTCTAAATAATGACATTTTTTTTATTGAATTGATTAATAAAATATTTTTTCGAGGACGATTGAAGTCTCTTGCAAAATTTGGCTTTAAAAATTCGTTGGTTTTATACATAATACATAGAAAATATATTATTTATTATGTTAGAAAATATAGGACCTGAATGGCCGAGTGGCTAGCGCTCTGGTGCTCGGTACCGCAGGTTTCAGGTTCGAGTCCCGACGTTGCCATGGATGTTTTTAGTGGTTCGGAATCCACTTTAAGCCGTAGGTCTCGGTCTAACAGGATCGTAGAGCTTTGAGGGGGTATTGTTACTCCGCGTCCATAGCTTAACTTCAAGCTATAAGCATCTCATGGGTAGGTGCTAAGTGAGTAACGTAGGTGTAACGCTTGGCTTAAGGCATCAAAGACAATTGTCTAATTGTTTGCCAGCTGCATTAAAAAAAAAATGGTAGAAAATATTTAAACATATCTTATGATTGAACACATGCTTTCTATAATTGCTCGTTAGCTTGTAAATGACGAAAGGTTTTGGAGATTATGACAGAGAATCTGGTTTGCATCTGATTTCTCCACTGTGCAAAATAAGGAACATTTCTCCCGAAAGTCCTATTAGGTGTGAAGCAATTTAAATGAGGGCCAGATCATTTTATCTCTGAGTCACTCTTAACTCTGCATTATTCATAAAACTCAATATATATATATAGAGAGAGAGAGAGACAGATAGATTTAGTTTGGGATGGTGCGATGTTCAGCATCTTGCCTCGTGAGACGGACTACCTGGTGGGAGTTTGCCGGATTTTCTTCCATACGATACGCAAATGCAGGGTAATTCCCTCTAAGATTCCTCTGGAAAGCACTGCCCTCCTTCTTCGATAACACGGAGCCAAATCAGACTTCTACCTGAGGGTGCTCCATCACAACAGAAGCTGCCTCCTTCTATGAGAATACTCGGGTTCAAGGACTTTTTCTAGATTGCTGTCTACCATGTGAGATAGCAAAATATATATATTATATTCTATTAAAAATGAAAAAAAAAAAAAAACCATTAAAGGATGATTCGCAAACAATGAATTTTTTTAGTATTTTTATTGTGACCAATTATGATTGAAAATGTTTGCGGTTATCGAATAATTAGTCTGTTATAATTATATCTCACGGTCAATGATTTTATAATCGAGCTGCCCAATATTGAAAGAAAAATGTTTTCAAAATGGGAAATTATGAGAGTTTCAACACGAACTTTCAAATCAAATATTGACTTATATTCTTCGCAATTGTTTAACGGATGTTTGATTAGAATTGCAATGACTACAGTTATCTTTTAATGGATAATGCAATTTGGAAAGAAAAGGATTATTATTGAAATGCATTTTTTTTTCAAAAGAAATCATGTAGTTTCATAAAAATGAACAATACTCAAGACATTTTTTAATGGAAGATTCTTTCATTTTTCGTAGGTAAATGAATGTGGTGTATTATGGACAAGCACTGTACTAAGAGGATGCAGCGTGTGCTGACGCAGTCCGCTTTGTTCTGGCTCATCCATTCTCTAATACTTCTAGAAGTGTCACCGTAAGTCTCTCTATTTTACATTCAAATTAACTATCTCGTAATGCTTTTACACAATTTGAAATAAATGCTAATTGAAATTAATTGTCATTAAATTATTTACAATATTATTACCATTATAGTAAAAATCGATATTGTAATTTAGAAATAAAAAGATGTATGACATTATGTTTTTAAAAATCAATGCGCAATTTTTATATGTTTAGATAATATGTTATAAAATTAAATTAATTCCAAAACAGTGTAAAATACACTCATATTATTCAGATAATAATAATAATAATAATAATAACAATAATAATAGATATATATTTAAATGTTTTATTAATTTAATTTAAAATATTTATAGAAGTTTACCAGTTTCGTAAAAATAATAATAAAAAAAAGTTTTAATATATAAACTGGGATCATACATAGGAATTTTTCATAGCTTTCATGAAATATAAAAATGGATATCATACGAACATAGAATTAATATATATTATACATTATATATATGTATTGTATATTTGTATTGTTCATTGTATGTATGTATGTATATATAAATCAAATTTTTAAAGAATTTAAATTAAATTTATTGTAATGTTTTTAGTTAAAAAATTAATAAAAAATAAAAAATAAAAAAATAAGTAAAATAATTATAAAAAATTAAATTTTAGTTATTAAAATTTATATTCTTTATTCATTTATTTACTCTGATTATTAAAAGAAAATATTATTTTTTGTTTTAAAAATTTAATTTAATCAATAGATATTTAAATAACAAAATTATATTTAAACTTAAAATCAAATTTTTAAGAATTTAAATAAATTTTTTTATTATTTATTTTAATTAAAATTAATTAATAAAATTTTAAAAAAATAATAAAAATTAAATAAAAATAAAAATTAAATTAATAAAATAAATTTTATTAAAACTAATATTATTTATTTACTCTGATTTATATTTAATTTAGAATAAATAAATAAAAATACTAATAAAAATAATATTTTCTTCAATAATCAATTGAAAGATGATATTATTTTTTATTTTAAAATTTTTAGAGTGTTTAATCAGTAGATATTTAAATATCTAACTTATATTTAAAATTAAAATCGAAATTTTTTAAAAAATTTAAATAAAATTTATTTTCGTGAACAAGACAAAAAGGGGTAAATAATAATCACAATGAAAAAAAAATTACTTTTATATATTTATAATCAAAAATTTTAAATGATAAATTGAGAAATATTAATACATAATTAAATAAATATAAATTATTCATTTTCTTAAAATGTTATTCTACTTTTAAACGGACAAAAGAAAAATTTTTAAACTCCTACTCACGAAAAATTGTTACACTGCTTCAAAAATCTTTTTCTTTTTTTCCAGTCTTCTTACGAAATTGAAACTTAAACAATTAACTTTATTAATATAGTTTCAAAGTCATAATACTAACTAATAGTACTTTCTGAATTAAATTCACTGAAGTATTAAAATGTTGTAAATGAATATATTTTTATGCATATTCATGCTATGCAGATAACAACAAAAAAGCAGCCATCCAAAAACGCCCTGAAGACCTGCAGAGTGCAATAATTAGAGATAAGTTACATCTTTCCAACTAAGAACATCGCACAAAATCTTGATTAATTAGGATAATTTCCCAAGTCATAAAAGCAATCGAGTGTTAAATTCCGGTTCTTGGGAGAAATAAAAACGAGTCACGCTGCTCTTTTGTGAAACCATTTATGGAGGAAGTCGAAAACGACTTCAATAAATATTCAACTTTCATCTCATTATCTAGTCCGATAGAATTTCCCATGAGAGGAGAAACATAAAACATGAAAATTGATTTAATTTCGCGTACAATAGCTGCTTTTTCAATACATTTAAATTAAGTTCGTTTCAAATAAATGTTGTTTAAGTATGTTTACAGTTATTCACTAACTATAAAAAGTATATTTACGCGTATTATATGGTAAGAGAGATACCGAGAGAATCGATAGAAAATTAAAAACACGACAATAAATAAATATACTAAAAAATTATAACAAAAATGACGTCAACAAATTTTTTAAGTCCAATGTATAACTAGCCAAAACAAGATAAAAATATATATATCTATATAAACATTGGTTTAAAAAAACATTTCAATTGATCCCAAGTCTATACATTCATATACACAAATGGCTGTAATACTCGTATATATATTAGTTCAAGATCATTAATGTATAATAGTGTGTGTGTGTGTATAATTTTGAAATTTGTAGAATGTTTAATCTCTAAATATTTAAATTTATTACGTATTAATTTAAAATCAAATTTTTAAGAAGTTGAACAAAATTTATTTTTCATGAACGCGAGCAAAAGGAATAATTAATAACTGCAATGAGAAAATTTTTTATATATTTAAATTAAAAATTTTAAGTGATAAATTAAGAAATATTAATTTCTTAAATATTTATTTTATAGGTTATTATTCTACATTAAAATTGAAAGCCAAATTTTTAACTCTATTTCGAAAAAACTTATTTTTTTTCTTTTTATTAATTTAAAAATTACCTTTATTAATATTTTTCAGAGAGTATAAAAATGAATGCATTTACTCTCTGAATTAAATTCACTGAAGTATAAAAATGTTGCAAAGTATATTTAAATTCACATTCATGTTATGCAGGTAACAACAAAAAAGCAGCCATCCAAAAACGCCCTGAAGACATGCAGAGTGCAATAATGAGTGATAAGTTACATCTTTCCGACTAAAAGAATCGTACAAAATCGTGATTAATTAGGATAATTTCCCAACTCATAAAAGCAATCGAGTGTTAAATTCCGGTTCTTGGGAGGAAATAAGCGAGTCACGCACTCCTTTGTGAAGCTATTTATGGAGGAAGTCGAAAATGACTTCCAATAAATATCCAACTTTTATCTCATTATACAGTCAGATAGAATTTCCCATGAGAGGAAAAACATAAAACACGAAAACTGGTTTAATTTTAAGTTCTAAGATTCGCGTGCAATAGCTGTTTTTTTAATTCATTTTAAACTGAAATATTATTTAATTATATTTACAATTATTCAATAACTATAAAATATATTTATGTGTATTATATGGGATAAGAGAGATACGACAGAATCTATAGGAAATTAAAAAGTACGACAATAAATAAATATACTAAAAATACGACAAAAATGAGTGAACACATAATTTATTAAATCCAATTTATAACTTGCCAAAACAGGTCATAAATTATGAACGTTGGCTTTAAAAAACATTTCAATTGATCCCCTGTCTATACATTCAAATCAAATGGCTGTAATACTCGTATATATATATAAGTGTATATATTAGTTCAAGATTGAATGTATATATATATATATATATATATCTGTGTGTGTGTGTGTGTGTGTGTGTGTGTGTGTGTGTGTGTGTGTGTGTGTGTTTATTTTTGAAATTTGTAGAATGTTTAATCAGTAAATATTTAAATTTATTATTTATATATAAATTTAAAATCAAATTTTTGAAGAAGTTGAAAAAATTTATTTTTCATGAACGTGACCAAAAGGAATAATTAACTGCAATGAGAGAATTCTTTTATGTATTTATAATTACAAATTTTTACTGATAAATTAAGAAATATTAATTAAATATTAATGCTTAAGAAAGTTAATATTAACTATCATTATTCTAGATTAAAAATTGGCAAAAAGACAAATTTTTTAAATTCTATTCACGAAAAATTATTTTACTACATCAAGAATCTTTTTTCTTTTCTTCAGTCTTCTTATGAAATGGAAAACTTAAACAATTAAATTTATTTATATAGTTGAGTCCTAATACTAATTAATTACTACTTTCTGAATTAAATTCGGTGAAGTATAAAAAATGTTGCGAATGAGTATATTTTAACTCACATTCATGTTATGCAGATAACAACAAAAAAGCAGCCATCCAAAAACGCCCTGAAGACCTGCCGAGTGCAATAATGAGTGATAAGTTACATCTTTCCGACTAAAAACATTAAGCAAAATCGTGATTAATTAGGATAATTTTCCAAGTCATAAAAGCAATCGAGTGTTAAATGCCAGTTCTTCGGAGAAATGAACGAGTCACGCTCTCTTTTGTGAAACTGAACAAAAATGACTTCAATAAATATCCAGCTTTCATCTCATTATCTAGTCAGATAGAATTTCCCATGAGAGGAAAAACATAAAGGCCGAAAATTGATTTAATTTTATGTTCTTGGCTTTGCGTATAATCGCTGCTTTTTTTAATACGCTGAAATTAAATTGGTTTTAAATTAAAGGTTATTTAAGTATATTTACAATTGGTCGCTAATTGTAAAGTGTATTTACACGTATGATTACACATTATACGGTATGAGAGATAATCCGTAGAGAAATAAAAATACACAAAAAAATGAGTGAACAAAAATAAATTAAGTCCAATTTATAACAAGCCAAAACGAGACACACATATATATATATATAATATAGAACATATATACATAGATAATATAGAAATATCTGTACTGGAATTTATGTTATCTACACTGTTTTTGACTGTTATTGTGCATCGTAAGTTTAAAAATCAGAAATGAATGTCACAATTTTTTCACTTATAAATACAGTTCAAAATCATATATATATATATATATAACATTGGTTTTAAAAACCATTTCAAGTGACTCAAGTCTATACATTCATATACACAGATCTCGGGAATATATATTAATTCAATATCATTATATATATTTTTATATATCTTCTTCATTGGCACAACAGACCTATGGTGGCCAACAAAGTCTACCTACTGCAGATTTCTGGGACAGGACATCCCTACGCCCAACGCTTTACAGTCATATTAGACCAGGACCTAGGTTTAAAATGTATTCCTAAAGCCCTACAAACATTCATTGTGCCGCCGGGTGGCGCCACACGAACCTTAAACCTGTGGCATCGAGCGTCAGAGAGCTAGTAACTCGGCCATCAGCTCCCAACCCGTTTATTCAATAGTGCTATTATTTTCTCTGAAGCAATCACTAACCGTTCAACTTGGGAAGATAGTAATATACTGATGTAGTATACATAATAATCTTGAATTAATACATATTCCAGACATATAAATTGGGTGTGCAAAGCACGGACGATGCTACGAGTTATTTTGAAAACCAGAAGATTTTAATGTTAAAAAAGATGTTACTCTATTTACTTCTTTTTAGTAACGCTTTACAGGAATTTAAGAGTCTGAGCCCACTTAGAGGAAACAGCAACAGAGCGAAAAGTTACGTTTACCTGCGAATGTTTGGAAAACATATGCAGATTGAGTGAACTAAACACACCATTAAAAGAGATCTGGTTAATATCCTTCCGTAAAAGTAGCGATAAATTATAAAAGTGCGACTGTTATGAGTGGATGTTACGAGAAAATAAGAAACTAAATTTATTAGGGGTTAATGTAATAACCGAATTTGTAAGCTACGGGTCTGTTATTCAGAAAGAGCAAAACGAAAGTTATTGCACATATAAAATTAAGAGAATTTTCTTATTTTGTTGATATTTCTTTTTGTAAAAAGTACTGAATTAAAAACTGAAACTAATGTTTTTCAAACACGAAAATTCCTTGGTGATAAGTATGCAAGCATATAAAGGTGAGTGGTACACGTAAATGTACAGGTTTTTGTCGCCGTATGTGTGGCATTTCGATTTGCATACCTATATGCCTAGCTGAAATTTCCCCGATTTGTTAACTCACCTACCTAGTTTAAATTTACTTCGCTTCGTTCATCCACATGCTTATTTGAAATGTCCCTCTATGTTTACTCACACATGCCTAGCTTGAATTTCTTCCTTTTGTTCATCCACATTGCTGGCTAAATTTCTCGCTTTGTTCATCAGCATGCCTAGCTGAAATTTCCCCGGCTTTGTTAATCCACATGTAGCTGGGGGAAATTTCCCTTTGTTCACTCACATGCGTAGATGAAATGTCCCATATGTTTACTCACATGCCCTAGCTAAAATTTCTTTGTTCATCCATATTCCTGGTTAAATTTCCTCGCTTTGTTCATCAGCCTGCCTAGCTGAAATTTCCCGCTTTGTTAATCCACATGTTTAGCTGAATGCTTTTTGTTCACTCACATGCGTGAATGAAATGTCCCCTGTATGTTTACTCCACATGCCTAGCTTAAATTTCTTCTTTTTTTTCATCCATATTCCTGGTTAAATTTCCTCGCTTTGTTCATCAGCAGGCCTAGCTGAAATTTCGCTTGTTAATCCACACACAGCTGAAATTTCCCCGCTTGTTCACTCACATGCGTAGATGAAATGTCCCTGTATGTTTACTCACATGCCTAGCTTAAATTTCTTCGCTTTTTTCATCCATTCTGGTTAATTTCTCGCTTGTTCATCAGCAGGCCTAGCCGAAATTCCGCTTTGTTAATCCACGTTTAGCTGAAATTTCCCGCTTTGTTCACTCACATGCGTAGATGAAATGTCCTCTTTATGTTCACCACATGCCTGGCTGAAATTTCCCCGCTTTTGTGTTAATTCAATTCTTAGCTGAAATTTCTCGGCTTTGTTCATCAACATGCCTATCTGAAATGTTCCCGCTCCACTTCTTAGCTGAAATTTGATGGTGTTTTTTAGCAGCATTCTGTGAAATTCGAAAAAACCAAAATGAATAACCGTCAAAATGAGGGGATTGGTAAGGAGATTAGAAGGGGAAGTCCCCAATGTAGATTGCTAGAAATTTAATTGTAACGTTCATTTACTGTGTCCGATTTATGGAAGCAGTTTAAACATACTGAATCTGTTGAGGAGGGAAGCATGAAATAAAAAAAGCCAGAGCTACTAAGCAATGATCTCCCGTGTCCTGGGTCCTAGAATAGCCCCACAGTATCCCATATGTATGTCGTAAATGGCGAATAAAATGGGTACCCAGTTTCTTGGAGGATCACCTAGGTGGGGTAAAAGTCCGACTTTAACTTTGGGTATCCCATGGCTTTGTGTGTCATGATCAAAATCAAAAAGTAGTTGCATTTCTTAATCCCTTTATCATAACTCGTCGTTTTAAAAAGTGGCTGGTGGCCAATTGGTTAACGCTCTGACCTTTGGTGCTCAGTTTCGAATTCTGGTGGTGGCATGGATGTTTGGAGTGGTTCGGAAACCCACGTTAAACTGTAGGTCCCGGTCTAATTAGCCCAAAGTGTTCAAAAAGTGGCCGTAGAGGGACAACCAAATTGTGGTATTATTAAATTAAAAATTAAAACGCGCTTTCATGGTCTGATGTTGCCGTAGATCAAGTAAGACAAGAAACAACAACAAGATCAATATCTGTTCAAAACAATGAGGCATAACAGGTGTAAATTTTATGACCCAACCATTTTTATCATGTCTGTGATTTAAATACTTTTCGAGTATACGGCTGGAAATTTCAGTATTCTAAGTCTATTTCAACAGAGATTTATCTCAAAATAATAATCTTAATCATGCTTAAATAAAGAAGTGAAATTTCATAGCAAATAAAACGACGTAAATACATCAGCAGAATCATTATTGAATTAACTTAGAAATTATTTTTATAAACTAAATATTTAACGGAAGAAATACGTGTGTTTCTTTTTAGAATTGTAATTAGTTTTGCAACGGTTTTATATTTTTTAACGCAAACAACTCGGCATGTGCTTCACTTTTTCGCAAACATATATAATCTGAAAAATGATGTTTGTTGAAATAAGTTGAAGTAATTTAAAATTTTAAAATTACATTTTTTCCAGGTTTGAGTAAACAAGGTTTACAAAATAAGGTATTCTTTCTACGCTTGATGAAAAATTTTATTTATATATTTTGGCAACTAACAAATTTGAAACTGTAGTTGTTTACAAAACTGATATACAATTATAAAAAATAACACAGGTCGATAGTCTGTACTGATAAAGTATCATCTTTCAGTTTGAAAGAAATTAAAAAAAAAATCAATGCATTATTTCTACTGCATAATAGGTTTATTTTTTTCGTTAAACTAGAGACGAATCATCTTCTGTGTTTTAATATTTCATCAATATTTGAAAATAAATAAAAAATTATCTATTTTTTTAAAAGTAAGGTTCATGGTTTAATGAGTGAAAGTGTAAAAGATAGTTTACATGCGATACACACGCTATGAAGGGTCTGTTCAGTCCTGGTGTAGGGATTTCTAATATGAACTTGTCGTTGTCCTAGATCACGTATTTGTTTAAAGAAATTATATTTAAATTATTTTGGTTAGCACACTTGATTCAAATTGTATGTGAGAGTACATAAATCACATAGCTGTGAGTAAGGATCCATCATGTTTTCCCGAATATAGCCAAAAGGAACAGTTCAAGATTGATAGATCCTCTTTTCAAGGGTGAGTTGACCCCTATATTAGACTTTTGGAACCGATAATAGAAGAGGGAGAAAGAGAAACAGGTGTGTGCAGAGTTGGGTGAACAGTTCCGGAGCAGTACGGAGGGTACAAAGACTTAAACGAACTGGCGTTTAAGATAATTTTTAATTTAATTTATTTTATTCGTTAAAATTTAATCTGTAAATAATTAAATATCTAATTTATATTTGAACATAAAAATCACATTTTTTAAAGATTTTAAATATTTATTTCCCATGAAGGTCAGGGTTCACCAAAAGAATAAATAATAACTGAAAAGAGAGAATTTCGTTTATGTCTTTATAATCAAAAAATTTTTAAATGATAAATTTAAAAATATTAATAAAATATTAACATGTAAAAAATAAATTTCTTACTTTTATTATTTAAAGTGTTATTCTACTTTAAAATTGACAAAAAGACAAATTTATAAACTTTTGTTCACGAAAAGGTATTTTTACTGCTTCAAAACCTTTTTCTTTTTTTTCAGATTTCTTCCAAAACTGAAAACCAAACAATTACCTTTATTAATATTTTTTCAAAGTCATATTGCTAATTAATGCTACTTTCTGAATGAAATTCAGTGAAATATAAAAATGTTCCAAACTAGTATATTTTAATGAACATTCATGTTATGTAGGCAACAAAAAAAAGCAGCCATCCCAAAACGCCCTGAAGACCTGCAGAGTGCAATAATTAGTGATGAGTTACATCTTTCCAACTAAACTCATTGCAAAATCGTGATTAATTAGGATAATTTCCCAAGTCATAAAAGCAAATCGAGTGCATTCCGGTTTCTTGGGAGAAATAAGCGAGTCACGCTCTCTATATTGAAGCTATTTATGGAGGAAAGTCGAAAATGACTTGCAATAAATATCCAACTTATATCTCATTATGCAGTCAGATAGAATTTCCCCATGAGAGAAGAAAAAACGTAAAGCACGAAAATTGATTTAATTTTATGTCCCAGATTCGCAACAATGCTGATTTTTTAATATGTTGTAATTAAATTCGTTTAAAGTAAATGCTATTTATGTATATTTATAAGTATTCACTAATATATGGTATATTGTCATGTATGATTACACATATTCTATGGTAAGAGTGATATGGAGAAGTTCATAGGACAGTGAACAAATAACTTACTTGGTTTAATTTATAACAAACCAAAACAAAGGCATATATATATATATATAGTTATATGCAACATTGGTTTTAAAAAACAGTTACCCCAAGTCCATACATTCATGTACACACAAATGTCCGGAATATATATTGATTCAAGATCTTACATATATATAATTATAATTTATATTATTTTATTTATTTACTCAGGTTGATGAAAAAAATATTTTTTTATATTAAAACTTTTAGAATGTTTAATTAATAGATATTTAAATATCTAATTTATATTCAAACTTAAAGCAATTTAGTTTTAAGAAATTAAATAAAAAATTTTTCTGAATGAGACCATAAGGAATAACTGATAATCAAAGAAAGATTTATTTTTATATATTTATATGATCGAAAAGTTTTTAAATGACAAACAAATTAAAAATATTAATACATAACAAAATAAATAACAAGATATTTTTTTTCTTGAGTTGTTATTCTAATTTAAAACTGACAAAAGATAAATTTCAAGCTCCCTATTCACGAAAAATTATTTTACTGCATCACGAAACATTTTTTTTTTTTCAATCTTCTTACGAAATTGAAAACTGAAACAATTAATTCGAAAAATATTAATAAAGCCATATACTAATTAATTCTACTCTCTGAATTAAATTCACTGAAGTGATATAAAAATGTTGCAAATGAGTATATTTTAATTCACATTCATGTTATGCAGGTAATAACAAAAGCAGCCATCCAAAAACGCATCCAAGACCTGCAGAGTGCATTAATGAGTGATAAGTTACATCCTTCCAACTAAAAACATTATACACAAATTCGTGATTAATAGGGATAATTTCCCTAGTCATAAAAGCAATCGAGTGTTAAAGTCCGGTTCTTGGGAGAAATGAACGAGTCACGCACTCTTTTGTGAAGCTATTTATGGAGGGAAGTCAATGACTTCCAATAAATATCCAACATTTATCTCATTATGCAGTCAGATAGAATTTCCCCATGAGAGGAAAACATAAAAACACGAAAAACTGGTTTAATTTTTATGTTTCTAAGCTTCGGGTACAATAGCTGTTTTTAAATATGTTGAAACTAAATTGGTTTAAAATAAATATTATTTACTTATAATTATTCACTAACTATAAAGTCTATTTACACACATATGACATATTATATCTTACTATATAATATGTAATCATATGTAATTATACTTTATAATTAGTGAAATACAGAATCCATAGATAATTAAAAAATGCACAACAAGAATAGGTGAATAAAACTTATTAAGTCTAATTTAAAACTTATTAAGTCAATATATATATATATATATATGGATACATAAAATATATGTTTGTTTTTATTTGTTATAAATTAGACTTAATAAGTTATATATATAACATACATTTTTAAATCTCAAGTCACCCCATGTCTTACATTAATATACACAAATATGTCCGAAGTATATATTAATTCAAGATCATTAATATATATATTTATTTCTATCTTCTTCATTGACACAACAGTTCCGTGGTGGGCCAAGGCAAAAGAATTTGTGACAAGTATTGTTCTACGTCCCTACAGTCATATTAGACATTAAACTACGGCAAAATGGATTCGAGGCGTTACAAACATTCATCTGTGACGCTGGGACCAAACTAAAATTTTGTATCGAAGGCCAAGTGCTAATCAATAAATAAATTAAAATATCTTTTATTCCATGGACTATTTTCTCTGAAGCCATTACTAATCGATCAACTTGGAGAAGATAAATATAATGAATTTTTTTTTTAAATAATGATCTTGAATTACTACATATTTTCCGACATATAAATTTGTTTTTGTAGTGGACGCTGTGACGAGTTGTTTCGAAAGCCTAGATGATTTTATTGTTAAAAAAAATAAGTTACTATTTATGTTACATTTAATTTATATACAAAATATTAAAATGTATGAAACTTATATAAATGTAAAAAAAATGTATTAAGAATTTAAAAAATTATTAGCTGCGAATGTTTCAAAAGCATATGCACTCTGAGTATAACAATTTAAAACTATTTTTAAAAATTCTGGTTCTTATCTTCCGTGAAGTAGCGATAAATTAACAATCTCTTTAAACTGCTTTAAAAGAGTGGTTTTTACGGGGAACAAATTTACTAGGGGTTTGGTAATAACCGAATTTGTAACTATTGGGTCCTTGATTTCACATGTCTGATTTAAAATACATGTCTCCACTGATTTGCCTGTCAACCACATGCCTAGTTAAATGCTTTGTTCATTGTCATGTTTTAGTACTGAAATTTCTTTTCTTTTATTTCCCCAGGCCTAGCTGAAATTTGTATTTTTTAACAGCATTCTGTGAAATTGAAAGCAAACAATTAAAATGAAGTACCATCAACATTAGGATGACTAGGTGAGGAGATTAGAAGCAGGGATGTCCCAAGTGTAAATTGCTAAAAATTTAATTGATCATCTTGTAAATTTATGGAAACAGTTTAACATACTGGATCTGTTGAGAGAAACAGCATCGTAAATAAAAATCCATGTAGCCAATAAAGATCAATATCTCCCGTGTGGGTCCGGGTTAAGAATAGCCCCACTGAAGCCCATGAATGTCGTAAAAGGCAACTAAAATGGGTACCCAGTTCGAAGTTGGGGGCTAATTCAGACTCTCCTTAGGATACCCCATGTCTTTTTGGGGTGCAAAGGTCAAGGACAAAATGAAGATACATTTTTACCCTTTATCATGACTCGTCGTTTTAATACACGGGTTCATGGACTTGAACTAGATGTTGCTGTCGATCAAGTAGTATAAGAAACATCAAGATCAATATCTGTTCAAAAGAACGAGACATAACAGGGTAGAAATTTTATGACCTAACTGCGACTTGTTATGTTCTGTAATAAAATGAAACTTCTTATTTACTTATGTGAGACTTCAGTAAAATCAAGTGAATTATTTGGAAAATAACGATTTGAGAATGCAATATTAAAAACATAACAAATCTTTTTCAGTCAAACTTCTTTTGAAAGAATGCATTGAATCGCTATTTTACTTTTACAGCTTATTTAAGTTGGCAATTTAATAAATATTTTTATCATGTCTGTGATTCAAATTCTTTTCGAATATACGGATGAAAATCTCAATGTTCTAACTCTATTTCAACCGAGTTATCTCAAAATAATAATCTTAATCATGCTTAAACAAGGAGTTTGCAACTTCATAGCAAACAAAAACAACCAAAATAAATCATCAGAGATGTTATTGAATTAGCTTAGAAAATTTTTATAAACTAAATATTTAACGGAAGAAATGCGTGTGTTTCTTTAGGATTGTAATTAGTTTTGAGCCGTTTTTTATCTTTTTTAATGCAAACAATTCGGCATCTGCTTTCACTTTTTCGCAAACATGTATAATCTAAGAAAATGATGTTTTTGGAATCTGTTGAATGTAATTTAAAACTTTAATTTAATTACATGTTTCCTGGTTAGAGTAAACAAGGTTTACGAGAAGAGGTATTCTTTTACGCTTGATGAAAAATTTGTCGTCGGCTACTTTTTATTTTATTATTTTATTATTTTATTTATTTATTTAATTTTTTTGGCAACTAGCAAATTTGAAACTGTCGTTGTTTACAAAAGTAATATACAAGTTAAAAAATAACACAGGTCGATACTGTGCACTGATAAAGTATCATCTTTTAGTTTTGAAGAAAATGGAACAAAAATCAATGCAACATTTCTAATGCATAATAGGTTTTGTTTTTTGTTAAACTAGAGAGACGAATTATGTTCTGTGTTTAAATATTTTATCAATATTTGAAAGTCTGTAAAATTACCTGTTTTTTTTTTTTTTTTTTAAGTAAAGTTGACTTAGAATGAGTGAAACAGCAAAGACAAGTCATGTGTCACGCTATGAATGATTCTGTGTAGTCCTAGTATAGAATTTCTAATAAAAATTTATCACAAATGTATCCTAGATCACGTATTTGTTAAAAATACTTTTAAATTATCTTGGTTAACGCATAAAAATCAAATTTTATGTGAAAATACACGTATCCCATAGTCGTGGACGAGTTAAAAATATGCTTAATTATGATGGATGATGCATAATCGTGTGAAACAGATATAGGGCCTTTTTTTTTTCCTTAAGAATTCAAGAAAAACTTTATTTGAGGAATGGATTCTCAAAACAAAATTATATACTCGTGTTTGTAAAAATTGCAATACCATGAAGTCATCATATTAATTAAATGAAACTTAATATACAAACGGCTTGTATGGATACAAATAAATGATTAAATTTTCAAAGCAAAAATCAATATTAAGTGTCCAAAATCAATATTTAGTTTAGTCATCAGGTGCTGCAATAAGGATAGGTCAATTCCATTTTGAGCCTCAAATGCGTCAAATCTCGATTGGTACTGAAAACACTGAATGCGCCAGCTCATACTGCATTGATTTTTCGTGACATTTTTGCCAAAAATGAAACCCATATCGTTCCCCAACCACCGTATTCTCACGTGCGACTTCTGGCTATTCCCTAAACTCAAAAGACCACTCCCGGGAACACTGTATTGTCGCTTGAAGAAATTCAACGTGAAGGCTATCTCTGTCGATGACTTTTTAGCATGCATTGAGGATTGGAAAAAGTTGTTATAAGTGCATTGTGTCCGGAGGGGAATACTTTGAAGGCCATGAAATAAATTTAGAAGAATGAATAAAGAGTTTTTGAAAAAAAAAAATAATAATTGGTCTTACTTTTTGGGCACAGTTGTAAAATGACTTAAAACACAGAAGAAAAGAAAAAAAGTGAAACACTCAGCCGATAGGTAATGTTTATAAATTTAAAAACTATATAAAAACAATTTATTTAAAAACAAGAATGAGAAGAAAGATAAAACTGAATGCTTAGACAATTTATATATCAACTCCCTCTTTTTCTTATAGACAAAAGTTAAGCTGTACTAAGGAGTTCTATTGAAACCTGATATTGTAAGCGATAGCACTTCGCCCCTATTACACTAGAAGTAATGGTTCTGTGATCCTGTAAAACAAAGACCGCTTGGGGCGAAAACAAAGACTAATTGATTCAAGATTCATATTCATATTTTTAAAATGAGATCCACTCAAGTGCAGACACCGCAGACCGGTGATTCCCAATGTGGGGTCTACGCCCTATTGGGGAACAATTTGTAAATTGACTCGTTCAGAGTTTAAAGGCGATTATTTACTGAGATTAAACCAGTATACATAATTTTGCGCCAGGCACTGCCTATTTATCTTTAAAAATCAATTCGCTGAATAATTTTCAAAACTTGTAGTGTACAATTTGGGAAACCAGAGTGTAACTGGGTGTGGCTGGGTTGAGATACTAGAGGCTCAGATTGGAGAAATGAAATCTTTATTTACACACGCACAAACATGATACACATACAATATTTAAAGAATTTAAAGACATATAATTATAGATTAGTGGAAGGCTCCACTTCCAAAGCCGATAACCCGATACTCAAGTACGCGCAGGGTGCGCGAAAGATACTTCCACTCCATGTGAGAATCTGTAGTAAGTCAACTATTGACGCAGAGTTGCGTTCAATATAACCTCTCGTGATGAGATTACAAACTAAACGTTTCTCAGTGGCAGTGCCGGTTGCACTATGCTTCCTCCGGGTGACAGTCTCGAAGCCTTCTGACCATTTCTCCTGAACACCACAGGTTGTGGGGGATGCACTTTCAGTGCGTAGAAGGCAGCACAGGTTAAATCTGTGAATTTAATCTGCCATGCTAAATCTATAAATTTGTGGTTCATAGTATTTGAAACTCTAATGCAGCTTTTAGAGTTAATTTTCTTAGAATTTGATAAAAATGTTCAACAGTAATGCATATCGAATATATGGGGAAAAGGTTACAAAAAAGCAATTTTTATGTTAATATAACAAATTGTCAATCATCTTGTAATTTTATCTTTAAACAAATTTTGTACAAAAATAAATAAAATAAAATGTTTGCTTTTATTATCACTATATTAATTAGCATGATTCATTTTCCTTCCAGGTTACAGAGCTTAGATTTCAACACCATTTTACCACCCACGCCGGAAGAATATGACAATTTACAACCCCCAAAGAAAACGGTAATTGAATTTTTTCCTTTTTTTATAAAAACTATTATTTTTTAACATTCTTCTTTTGCTATTTAAATCATAAAGAGTCGAGTCTGCAATGGAAACAGGAGGTGCTTTTGATAAATATTGTTCTTTTTAATGTTCTAGCATATTTATTAGAGTATATATTTCAGTAATATATCCTAAGAAAAACGACCAACACAGATAAAAATAATCTAAATTTATTTATATGTGTATATGTTGATTCTACGCAATGTTTTCAAAGAACATTTACATTTTTTAATTAAAATTAAGGAAGAAAATTAGAATTGAAATAAACGTAAATATAAAATGCACGCGGAAAATAAAAATGTATTATAATAAGTTTAAAGGGTTGCTGTGTATTATATTTATTTATAAAATTAGTAAATTGAAACGAAAAAGTTGAAAATTATAGCCTAGTGGAGTACAGGGTAAATTTTCGAGCATTTTACAGTAATTTATGATAACTATGTAATAATACACATTTTACAGGAATTTATGATAACTATATAAAATTTATTCTAACTATATCAATAACTTAGTGCTGCATGATATTACAATCAACCAGTTCCCTTTTTGAAATGATTTTGTCTTAGTATTCCAATTATTTAAAATAATTACCAAATAGGTTGGGAAATTCAAGAAACAATTACCATTTCATTTCGCATTTAATAACTATTGATTAAAATTAATCTTTTATAAAATGTTTTTTAAACTTTGTAATCCTTAATAAAATAAGAAAAACATACAAATTGTTAATAATCAATTAATATTAGTACTATTTATTATTGATATTTTCGAAAAAAAAAAATTAGAATTATACTCAAAGAATTTTGAATACAACTAGATTGTATTTTGTGTGTTTTTAAATGTATTATTTCTTTCATGAGAAAATCATACTTGTAAGAAAAATTTTTCATGAATACGAAAAATATCACTAAAATACTAGCCGTCCTTTTTCATGGTTCAATTGTAAACAGTGCACCCCAGCTGACGAATAGACAAGTGCACGATTCCTGTGTGTTACATACAGTCACTGCTTTCATAAATGAGGTAACTATAGGATTGTGATAATATGTGTAAGAGTCTTCATTTGAAACCCAGGCTACTTGGTGAAAACTTTGCTGTTGTTTTTTACCCATACGACAAGCAGCAAATGCACAGAAATCCCACCTAAATGTTATCTAGCAAGATCTCTTCCTCAGTGAAACACTTCTTTAAGAAGAGTATGGGTATCACATAACTGAAATGATCCAGTCATCATTGCTTTTAATTCTTTTGTCTTCTCTTCTTTTATTCTATGTCATCAAGAAAATAAACTTCCATCTTATTTTGACCATATTGACAAAGCTAGTATCATCTTCTTCTTCATCATCATCATGGCGCAACAGCTCCATGGTGGGCCAATGCCAGATTTTTTTTTTTTTGGCTGGCAGAGCAGACAGGGATGTTTCTTTTTAGGGGTAGGGTTTTCAGCCCCATGCCCCCTCTACAGTCATATTACAGAGAGGGACCTATGGTTTAAAGTGGATTCCAAACCACAACAAACATCCATTGCACCGTCGGAACTAAAATCCGAAACTTGAGGCACAGAGCACCAGTCAATTGGCCATCAGGGACCCCAGTATGAACTACATGTGTAATATTTGAAGATCATTTTTATTATTCATATACTTTAATTTATTATATTTATATTTACTTATTAACGTTGCTTAATTCTTCTGAGCTTTTTTTTCTTCTGTTTTAGTATCATTATCAGCATTCTGTCCTACGTGCTTGCCGTGTTTATGGACACGTGTCCAAAGAAAAGGGAATCCTAGCAAATTTAGCTGAGACTTTGTTGTCCTTTTTTTTGGTCTTGCGCAATGCATTTCTTTAGTGTCATCTTCTGGTACACTGACGATGCATCTGCTATTCTATATGTATCAACCGTTTGATAGTTATCATCCTTGTTGTTTAAGCTGTCTTGGATTCGAGTGATGGACCCTTTTCTGGGTATCTACTCATGGTCGTTCCAAAGGGACCTGACCATATATATCTTTACCAACACTATTTCAGAAATCTGCTTTTTTCCTGGGATCCATGGTGAACGATTCAGTATCAGATCCTCAAAACTTGACTGATGGGGAAAACTTCGTGCATTTCTTTTTATCTTATCAATTCCAAACAATAAATTCAAGATATGTCATCTTTTTTAAAAATTGAAAACACTCTACAAGCAATTGACTTTTAGCTAAAAAATACAGAAAGATTAAAATATGCGATCTACTGATTAGGAATTAACAAGTTGTTTTTCAATAAGAAATTGAAATGCAACTTGTCGAAAAACTAAAAACAACCATATTCTTAGTGCAAATGGATGAATCCACTTTGAAAGACAGTGAGGCCATATTGATAACTTATGTAAAATATATTGATAAAAGGGATTTTGCTGAAGAAATGCTGTACTGTAAATAATTAGAAAGCTCTATTACTTCAAAGATATATATAAAATAAAATACAAAAATGCTTAGATATCAATAATATACCACCAAAAAATTAAACTTGTGCTGCATATGATGTGCTGCTAATACAATGAGCAAGAGAACTGGCTGCTTAAAATTAATAAACGATGAGAATCCAGAAATGTTTTTGTGCGTTGTATTATCCACAGAGAAAACTAGGTAGGTAAAATTTGGGCCTGTTCTAAATAAATTCAGTTATAAATTCAATCAATGTTATTAAAGATAATGGCAAATGTGAGCACCCCCTTCAAGCTATTTTCTGAAAACAAAATGCAGACTACATTTGACTTTACTTCACATTCAAGTAAGATGACACTCGAAAGTAAACTGCTTGAAAAGATTCATGGAACTATGTGATACTTAATCTTAGTGAATAAGTGGCATACTGAAATGAGGCATTAACGGTCTATTGTAAGCATTTGTGAGTTATTTAGCTGATATCTTTGAATAAATATATTAAATAATCAACTTCAAGGAACAAATAAAACTTTTGTAGATACAAAAGGAGAAATATGAATTCGGGTTCATTTCCTTTATTGTATTAAGTTATAATGATATTCGTAACAAACATTTTGAAAAGTTTCATTGTCTCCAACAAGGTACTTCTATTCTTGTTATTGGTGATCATGTGAAAATTCATTTAAAAGGATGTTTTGAAACAAATTAATCTGGCATCTTGAGTTATGCTGTATATCTTAGTGAATTCGTTTGTTATTTCAAACACTCAGTATCAAGAAGTATGGATAGAAAATTAAAACTAGGAGTCAGTTAAAAGTTTATTTAATATTAAAGGAGCTATGACGTGTCTTTGTAAGGAAAAAGAAATCAAAAATTCAAATTCTGCTAAATGTGCATTAAAATTAGTGTTACCATTTCCATCTTCGTATTTAACTGAAAGTGTGTTTAGTTTCATAAAAGAATTATCATTATTTAAAAATTTTGACATGTGGTAATTTTTGAATTGTATTTTAACTTATACTAGAATAAAAGTACATTCTTTTATTTCTTCCATAAACTATGTGAGAAAAGGAAAATTGAAAACATCGCGACTCACATATTTAAAGGGATTCATTGGAACATCCACCTGGGAATCAATAACTAAAATAAAAATTATGAGAGCGAGGTCTCGAATACTAATAAAAATGGAGGAAATTAGGCACTATTGACTGCAACCGTGGCGATGCATTTCAATGGCTGTGATTAAACAGCTTCGATGACAGAGTAAATAATTCACCAGGTACAATTCCTGGTTCCTATCAAATAATGTAAACAGTGATCAGCGAGAAACATAGTTTGAATAGCTTAGTTTTCTGAAAATATTTATTGCTGAGATCAGTACAAAATAAGTAACAAATTTTTCTTTTGCTCTAAATTTAATTAATTAATTTGCATAAATTAATTTGTTCTGAATTTAATTATGTACTGTTTCAGTAAACTTTTTAATAAAATTAATTATTTCCTTGTGATTGATTCTCATGGAAATATCTATACAGATCACTCACAATAAGATGGTACATAGCTCATGTTTACCTGAACATTTAATCGTACACAACAATTAAACAGTTTCGATCACATTATAAATAACTCGTCAGATTCCATTTCTGATTTTTGTTAAATAATGTAAATAGTGTTCAGTGAGAAACACAATTTGAATTGCTTAGTTTTCTGAAAATATGTATTGTAGGGATCAGATCAAAATAAATGAAATTAATTTTTATTTACTCTAAATTTAATTATATACTAGAAATATATTTTTAAATAAAATGATATGTTCTCTGGTGATTGATTTTTTGAAACCATGGGAACTGTATGGAAAATGATGTATATTGTATGAAAAATGGTGGGAACTGTATACAGATCACATAGCACATATGTTTAGCAGAATATATAATAGAAAACAGCAGTAAAATAGTTTCGATGACAAAAATAAATAACTCGCCAGATGCATTTTCTCATTTCTGTCAAATAATGTAAATAGTACTGAGCTAGTAACATAATTTGAAAAGCTTAGGTTTCTGAAAAAAAAAAAATCTATTGGTGAGATCAGAACAAAATAAATCACAAACTATTTTTCTCTAAATTTAATTATATACTAAAAGTAAATTTTTAAATAAAATTAAATACTTCGTTATAATTGATTCTCATGGAATTCTGTATACAGATAACTCCTATAAGATGGTACATAGCTCATGTTTACCAGAATATTTAATGGAAAACAGCAGTAAAATAGTTTCGATGACAGAATAAATAACTCATCAGATTCCAATATCTGATTTCTGTCAAATAATGTAAATAGTGTTCAGGGAGAAACACAATTTGAATAGCTTCGGTTTCTGAAAACATTTATTGGTATAATTTTTATTTGCTCTAAATTTAATCGTATACTAGAACGAAACTTTTAAATAAGGTTTAATATTTCCCTGGTGATTGATTCTTATGGAAATCTGTATACAGATCACTACCAATAAGATGGTACAAAGTTTGCATGAATATTTTATGGAAAACAGTTTCAGCGACAAAAAAAAAAATAATTCTCCAAATATAATTTCTGATTTGTATCCAATAATGTAAACAGTGTTCAGCAAGAAACATAATTTAAATAGCTTAGTTCTCTGGTATTTATTTATTTTTGAGATCAGAACAAAATAAATTGAATAAACTTTTATTTGCTATAAATTTAATTATATAATAGAAGTAAACTTTTAAATAAAATTAAATATTTTCTGGTGATTAATTCTCATGGAAATTTGTATACAGACTCATATATGATGGTACATAGCACTTATGTTTAGCAGGTTATTTAACAGAAACCAGCAGTAGATGGATAAAAAAAATTCTTCACACATCTTATATTGTTTTATTTCAACTATTTACGATAGATGCGTAGTTAACTATGTATAGTCTCAGTCTATATGCATAGTCCATGCATAGTCCATGCAAAATCCCCGTTAACTATGCATAGTCCCATATTTAGCTTGGCTTTAAAGCCAAGCTAAATAAGGAAATTTCAGGTTATTGTTTAAGATTAAAATGTATTATCAACAATAAAATCAAATAACATAGGTATAATTCATGTAAAATCAAATAATTTATGTTTAATAAAAAATAAAGCATTAAATAAAGCTTATATGGTATCTGAAAACTGTTGGACGAATTGCAAAACTATATGAAAAAAGTTGCATTAATAATACCTGGTGGTATATTATAATCTCTTTTATTATTATGCATTTTATAACATTAATACTTCAAATAGTTACTTGGAATATGTCAGTAATCCTTTCAATATTAATCTCCAAGTCTTCCGTTCACTTACCATACAGAAAAGCTAAAGCCTTCCACCAACTCTTGTGCCTTAACTAAATTTTTCCGTCATTTCAGCATTATCAGTCCAGCAACAAACCCCTCGAAGCTTTTCACGAACACGTTGACGAAATATCAGTTGCGTAGCAGATCCGCTGTTGCCAATGCTCCATGGCTAAATAATCGTCGAAATATTGATCCGCCGCACATGATAGCTAATCAGATTAACGGAAGGTTGAGTCCAGTAGTAACTTGAATTCCATAATTCCGCTTTCGGCATTGAATTTGCATAAATGAATTCCCCATCTGAACGAAAAGGGATTAAAGCCTTGTCTTTTAAATTAATTTCCCTTTTGGGATACTCTTGCCTGATTATGATGTAGTTGAGACATCTCTCGGGTTTCTTTTTAAGTAAGGATTGAAAAAGATACTTAAATAAAGACTTTATTGTGATATATAAAGATGCCTTTATTTAATTACGTTGATAGAATCTTATATATAGATCTAGCAAAAATTTTTATTTACTGTAAGTATGGAGAAGTATGTATTTTTAAATGTATTTAATAACTTTAAAATATAAAAATATTACACACAAACAGTATTTAACACAAACAAAAAGTTACATTTTGACTAATGTTATGTCATTTAAAAATTTATATCATGCAGTTGAATTAAATTTAATTTATTAAATTATATGTTTAGTTAAATTTCAATTAATCTTTATTTTTTAATTAATTAATTATTTTATTTCAGTTGATGTTTTGATCCCTTTTTTGTGAGCGCGATTTGCAATTCAATGAACTGCCTGTAAAATATTTTATGTACATTTTTATAATACAATTTATCACAGAAATAAGTCAAGATTTATAATTTACTGTCATTTCTGCCTGATACAATTTCGAATTTCTGTCAAATAATCTAATTAGTGATCAGCGAGAAATACATTTTGAATACTTTAGTTTTCTGAAAACATTTATTGGTGAGCTCTGAACAAAATAGGTAAAAAATTTTTTATTTGCTCTAAATTAAGTTATATACTAGAAATTAACATTTAAATAAAATTAAGTATTTCATGGTGACTGATTCTCATGGAAACCTGTATACAGATTACTTTCTATAAGATGTTACCTAGTATATATGTCTTAACAGTATATTTACAGAAAACTGTAGTAAAGGGATAAAGAAATTCTTCAAACATCTGATATTGTAACATTTTAATACCCGAGTATGAGTTAAAGAAAAGCTAAATAAGGAAATATATGGTTACTGATTAAGTTAAAAATTTATTTTCAACAATAAAATCAAATAATTTAAGTATGAACATAAAATAAAACTTATGGATGATGTTTGAGAACTATTGGACGAAGTGCAAAAATGAAAAGCGATTATTTATAATACATGATGGTATATTACACTCATGTCCATAAATTAAGGATAATGAAGTTCAGGCAAAGAAAGAGACAGAAGCAAAACAAATTTGACTTATTTGTAATGTCTATTTATTAAACAAAAGATAAAGAGCAAAAAAGATGCTATATGTTTGACATAATTAATAAAAATTGCGATTTTTACTCCCTGAGCAAATTTCAAAAAATAACCTATTTACAAAAAGCAATAACATGGTTAGTATGATGGTTAATATGGAGTATGTCTCCCGGACGATGCAGTACAGGCCTTACAACGCCTAGGCATGCTGAGTATCAAATTATCAATCTGATCTTGGGGAATATTTCTCATCATGCAATACCCTCCGAAGTTCCGGTTGACAGGTGGGAGGGGGTTGACGGGCAACAATTCGTCGGCCAAGCATATCCCACACGTGCTCTATGATTCAAGTCCGGTGAGTATGCTGGCCAATCCATACGGGGATATCCTCCAATTGAAGGCAACGTCTACAATGTTTGCACGATGAGGACGGGCGTTGTCATCCATAAACAGAAATTCAGCACCCATAGCGCGCCCCGAAACAAACGTACATGTTGTTCCCAGAATGACATCCCCATAGATGTGGCCTGTCATCGTTGCACTCTGAACATGCATGGTAGTTCAGGAACCAAGAATAATTCCTCCCCAAACGAACCATCCTGCACCACCGTAACGGTGTCGTTCAATGGTGTTCTCTTGGTAACGGGTCCGGCGAGAATCAGACTGCAACTAAACCTGGTCGGAAAACATCACACCAGACCACTGTTGTGGGTGTCCACAATGCAAGCTCTCTATTCCAGGTTAATCGCAGCCGACAGTGAGTTGCGGTAAGTGGAACACTTCTGACAGGCCTACGAGCATATAGACCAATGTTCCCTAAGCGTCTGTACACGTTCTGTCTTGAAACTGTCGTACCAGTAGATGAAGAGAGCTGACGAGACAGGTCTGATGCTGTGCGTCTGTTTCTTTTGGCAGTAACTGCTAAATACCGGTCCTCATTCGGCGTTGTAACTCGGGGGCGACCTGTGCTGTAACATCTACCACATCACCATCATCTTGGAATCGTTGCCAAAGACTGGAGATGACACTCTGGGCGATTCCAAGTTCCTGGATACTTCCAGCTGGGTACGTCCACATTCCAGTCGTCCGATAATTCTACCACGTAAAAATCATCCAAATGCTTCCTTTGTGCCATAACTATGCGGTTATTGCACTGAAAGGCTTTTAAAGCGCTTGTGAAAAATTTTACTTTTGCCACCATTCCTTATATACCCCTCTCTTACACTCGTCATTGTGACGTACTATCCGCGCCATCTGGTGATTTCCTGTAATTTGCATATTCTTCTTCAAGATGTGTGTGATAATTAACAGGTGAAAATTTTATTTTAGAGTTCAATTTCTGTGTGATTCTGAATTATCCTTAATTTATGGACATGAGTGTGTATATGGTAATACCTGATTTTTGAAATATTAAAACCCACTGTCTATTGTATTAGGTTTGTTAAGAAATATACTTTCTTTGAAAATATTATATATATTAATTTATAGTGTAAGATGACTATCCATAGTTTGGAAACATGAACTCTAGTTACCATTATACTATTACAGAACTTCGAAATTTACTAATAGAAGATAAAAAATCTGATAAAATTAATAACATTTTATTTTGTTGTCTTTAATCTTACTTTCCTTAATGAATTAAAGATAAAAATCTTAAAAAAAATCAAGAAAAAAAAAGACACTTTGTTTTATATTATTTTTATCTCCTTTGAAATAAAAACGCTTCTGATTATTTTTTCAAATGAAATTATGTGTCAATAACATTACTGATGTAAGTCTTGCAATATTAATCTTTTCAAAATTAATCTTACTTTTTCACTTAATATACCTAAAAGCTAAAGCTTCCACCAACTCTAGTGTCTCAACCAAATTCTTCCGCCATAGCGTCCAGCCATTATCTGTCCAGCAACCAAACCCTCGAAGCTTTTCACGGGAACGTTGACGAAATATCAGTTACGTAGCAGATCCGCTGTTGCCAATAGCTCCATGACTAAATAATCGTCGAAATATTGATCCGCTGCACATGATAGCTAATCAGATTAATGGAAGGTTGAGTCAGGTAACTTGAAAAAATAATTCCGCTTTCGGCTTTGAATTTGCATAAATGAATTTCCCCATCTGAACGAAAAGGGATTAAAGCCTTGTCTTTTAAATTAGTTTCCGTTTTGGGATACTCTTACTGATCATGACATAGTTGAAACATTTCTCAGGTTTCTTTAAGAAAGATTGAAAAGAAACTTAAACCCACAATTTATTATGATACATAAAGATGCCTTTATTTAATTACGTTGACAGAATCTCATTAATAGTTGTGGAAATATTTTTACTTTAGATAAGTATCGCGATACATATTCTTTAAATTTGATATCTTTAACCTCTTTAAAAAAAAAATTTATATAAATATTAAATATATATCATAACATATTAATATTATAACATATTATAAATAATATAAATTTATTAAATATAAATTTATTTATTTACATTCAACTACAAAAAGTTATATATTGTCTAATGTTATGTCATTTAAGAACTTTTAAACAAATTAATTAAAAAGTAACTAAATTATTAAAGTTTATTAAATTATATGTTTAGTTAGTTTAATTATTTAATCACGTTGATAGAATCTTATTAATAGTCATGGTAACATTTCTACTTACGATAAGTAATTTACAGATAATTCTTTAAATTCATTTGATAATTTTATAAATAAATGTAATTATTATATAATATTCATTTGATAATTTTATAGATAAAAGTATAAAAATATTATACATAATAGTATAACAAATTAATGTTATATATTGACTAATGTTATGTTATTTATAAATTTATATTATAAAGTTAAAATAAATCTAGATTATTAAATGACATGTTTAGGTAAATTCGAAAATGGCTTTATTTTTTTTTTTAGTTATTTAATTATCTAAATTTTGTTGATGTTTTGGACTTTTTTTGTGGTAAATGCAATTTATGTAATTTTTAAACAACCTGCTAGAATATTTTATACATAATTTTACAATAGAATTTATCATTTGAGTTAAAATAAGATTTTTTAAAAATTTTTACAATACAATTATAGACTAAGACAAAAATTTATAATTTACTGTCATTTCTGTATTTTATTTTAATTTATTTTTATGAAGAATTTTACCAACATAATATAGTTAATGATGACACTTCGTAAATAAAAAAACATTTTCATACAGTTTTTGTAAATGATCCTTAAATACTGTCGTAATTAAGGTCAGTTTTTAACCGAAATCTAATCATGAAAAAAAAACCTTTTACTTTAAAAATCGTGCTTTCTAAATACTTCTTCATTGACGCAACAATCCCATGGTGGGTCAAGGCCGTCTGTTATTGGTTGATTAAAAATCATTGTACTATTACAAATGATTTTTTTTTTTACAAATATCCTACATTTACACATATAAAAGTACAAGAATTTTATTTTTAAATATAAAAACAATATAATTTAATTCAAAATTTTTTATTTATTTTGTTACATGACAAAGAAATCAGACTTTCAAAAATATGTCACAAATGTTTCTGAAGAATGGCTACCTTTGCAATCTATTATCATGTTTTTCGTAAATTAAAAATAAAATCTCTTAAAAATAATTTTTTCTCCAAAATGCATTATTAGGAGCAAGCTGAAGGAGTTTTTACTTACAATTTACAACCTTTTTTTTTTTTAAATTTATAAAGATACCACTCATTTTTATAGTGCAATATTTGTGTCCTTACAAATTTATACTTACATCAATTAAATTGTATAAAAATGTCATGTGTTTTTTTATTGTTTTTTTGTATTATGTATCAAAAACGTTTTTAAAATATTTTTGATTTTGATGTGTCACTGTGATAAAGAAATATAAAGATAATAAGGAATTAAAATAAAAGAATTTATTAGGTTGCAAATACATATTTCTAGAATTAAGAAAGAATGATTTCAAAATTGATTATCTATTCATAAGACAGAAAAAAAGACAAAATTTATAAAAATATCAAAAACGTTTTGGAAAATTTATGTTTAAAACAGATTTCAGTTAATTCTTTTGAAATAATGAATGCATATGTCTCATAACTTAAGACAACCTTTACGATCATTATTCCATCAAGATTCGTCTATTTAATTAAATATCATCAATATTTTGCTGTGGGAACTCTCTTCAAATAGACAACCACATATGTGTTTGTCTGTTTGAAGATGGTTTACTTTGCTCTTTGGCTATTGCAGAGGGATTACAAAGTTCCTTATCCTTGAAATACCAAACGTAGGTATTTAATTGTTAAGGAACAATAGTAATAAATATATATAACATTTTTGACGTGAAACTTCTTTATAAATATTGTAAATGTAAGTTCTATATGTCAATATTCAAAAAAATAAAACTCTAAAATCCTCTGATATCATGATATACATTTGATTGATTTGTAAAAAGAATGTATATAACTGGTGTGCTTTGAAGGCATAAAAACTTATAAGCGCAATTTTAGCAGAACTTAAATAGAAAATTAATATTTGCACCTCTTTTTCATAATTTTATGCTATCATGATATAAAAATATTTTTTAATTTATGTTATTATAGGTAAATGCTTTTAAAGTAATTCTCATTTGTTTAATATTTACAACTATTTAATGAATTTCCAAAAATAATTTTCTTCTTTTTGTGGATTAAAAATTTTTTATATCATGATCCAATATAATCATTATATAAATTATAATTTGTAGTTTTAATTGAACTTTATATTTCAGAAGAAACTCCAACAATTGTTCGATTCCATGTGACTGTGTTGAGCATCGATTCGATTGACGAAGGATCGATGGTAGGTAGTGAATTTTTTCTATTTATCATCTAAGATATAAATTACCGAAATTACTGATATTATGCCAGAGATTATACAAAGGTTAAATACAGGAAATTGCAGTTTCTTTGCTCTTAAAAATTAGTAAGATTTAAAGTAATAACATGGAAACCAAGGCTTCGGGTTTATAAAACTGTAATCAGACCAATAGTTATTTATGGGACAGAGACCTGACTTTAACTCAAAAACAGAATCAAAACCTTACAAAATCTCCCCATAATATAATTAAAAATAAATTAATATCACTTCTTTTTAAAAAAGTCTCTCATCATATTGCACAAATATTTACAACTGTCTCTTTAAATGGGATTATTAAAAATAATTATGAACTTGCAAAACTGAAATGAATTTCTTAAATAATATAACTCAAATACAAAAATAATTTGAGCTTTAATATGCTTTTTAAATATAAAAGAATTAGTTCAACAACATAAGTCACAAAATGATTGTGGCAACACTACATTGATTGATGGATGATATACGGAGAACACAAGACCACAGATGTTGCCCATCTGTGGACTCATTTTCGAAATGTCTTTCTTTATTATTACTGATATTACTGAAGATGTTTATAACCTGGGAGAGGAAGATCTTATGAGCTATATTTGGACCTATCAAAGAGGGTGCTGTTTGAAGAAGACGTTACAATCATAAAATTGCAAAAGTGTTTGGAGAAAAGGATAAAAGTGTATCATAAATTATATAAAATCAGAATTCAGTGGTTAACACACATAGAAAGAACGATAGCAGATGCACAAAGATTTTTAAAGGGAAGTGCCAGGGTCAAAGAAAAAAGGAAGGCCAAAAAAGAGATGAATTGACGAAGTGGAAAAGGACCTGAAGAACCTAAAGAATACAAATTTTAAAAACCAAACTTAGAGAAAGCCGACTTTGGAATCGTATTGTTAGGGAGGCCATTGTCCAACTTGGATTGTAGTGTCGGGGAGTTAGTAAGTTAGTTTTATAAAGTTTTTATGGAACTTGTCAAATGCATACAACTTGTTATACAGTTTTACTGACATCTTAGAATAGTTGGGCATTACACAAAAGTGTGAAAAAAACAGGAGAGTTCAAATAAAAGCTTTTACTAACTTGTAGTAAAAAAGTTAATAAATTTCATTGCCAGATCACTCGCTTGTTCATAATGCACGCAAATGATACTCGATTTCATACTATGTATTAATCAGCCTCTCAGTAGTTGTAGAATTAATAGAAACTGTGAAGTATAACTGCAGGTCCAGATAAATAGTACAAGATATCTAATACGTACAATGAACCTAAATAACTTAACAAACAGACTATGGATCAATGTCATTTTGCACAATTTTGTAATGTGTCCAGTATTTATTTTATAGCCAGTAAAAATAGTTGAATCAAAATAGTGGTAACAATGCTATGTCCTCTGGTGTGAAATATGCAGATTTTAAGTTAATCTAACTCTGTTGCTGGAAAAAGCAACGGATTCATTTTTAAACTGCTTAAAGAACCTGGTATAAAATATCAAAATCGATTTCTGGAACAGCGAAGATAAAGCATTTTTCAAGAACTTAGTGCGAAATTTCAAACTCTGTTGTGAGAAAATGGAAGAAGATGCGGTTTTAAATTGATTCAAGAAACTGTGAAAAATGTATGTTTGTTGCGATTTTTCCACTGCAATTTTCATGCAACACTGCCAGCAGCTTAATCAAAGAGTTCCTCGAAGAGATGAAAACTATTTCTACCCCCAGGTTTGGCCAACTTATTAGATCTCATCGCCAAAATTTAATTTATTGAATCCCATCATGAAGCAAATCTGCTGTTTCTTTTAGTAGATGGATCAGAAGAATCTTTTCCAAATTGAGAGTAGAGCACTATAACTCGTGCAGTTGACTTTCAGTTATTTAGACCAGGGCCGGATTTAGATGAAAAGAAGCCCTAGGCTATTCCACTTATAAGGCCCTTTCACCTCCCATTTTTAAGTTTGTAAATTACATGAGAGATAATAAAATACATCATTAATGTGATATATATCAATATGTTAAATGAAACAAGTTGTGATTGGTACTAATTTCTATAAAAAATGTGGCACATATAATAAATAAAAAAAAGTCGAGAACACTTATTTATATACAAACTAACAGACCCAATGAGCCGAACGCTTTGATCTTAACCAATACATTGTAATGTTTGTTTATTAGCCATATGTGAATAATTTCTCCTTATTTTCGATTCAGTGTTTCAGTGTTTACTGTTTTTAGAGTAGTGTCATTCTAATTTTGCTAACAATTTGAATGTTGACCCCCTCTTGATCTTGATAGCCCTAGGCTGAAGCCTAGTTGGCCTATAGGAAAATCCGGTCCTGATTTAAACTAATGGTTTAAAATGTTTAATTCCGCCGCAAACTCGGGGACTGTGGGTTTTCTGTTCGATTGATGGATCTCAAATTAGGATAACTCGACTTGCAAAACCAAAACATTAATTAGTCAGGTATTCAAAGATTATATATATAAATATGTATGCGTAGTTAATCCTCGTTGTTCAGCAGTGAGGGACGGTTTATGATACGGTCTGCAGTACAGGAGTTGCATACTCATGGAAAGAGGGAAAAGGACAGCTTTTGTTGGGATGGTGCACCCATAGATAGAAGTCTGACTTGGCTCCGAGTGGCTAAAGAAGAAGGGCAGTGCCTTTTAGGAGAACTTTTAGTAGAATATATCCGCATGTCCTTATCGTATGGGTTTGTTTTGGTTTGTCGCTCTACGGTCATTTTGTGCACACTTTAAGCTAATGAGACAGGGACCTACAGTTTAAAGTGGATTCCGAACTACTCACAAACATCCATGCCACCGCCGGGACTCGAACCCGAAACCTGTGGTACCGAGCGGCAGAGCGCTAGCCACTCGGTCACCAGGCCCCACGTATCGTATGGGAGAAACCCGGAAAACTTTCACTAGGCAGTCTGACTAATGCGATAAGAATGCTAAAACGCTTTTGACGGTTTTTTTAAACAGTTTCTACAACATAGCCGCCAGCGGACTGAACCTCAACCTAATGCTCATCAGCGGCCCATGTTGTCACTGAGTCACTATTCGGGCATATATATATATATATATATATATATATATATCCAAAAGAGAGAGATGTAAAATAGGATGATTCGTATTTGAAATTGCCCTTTTGATCAGCATGTTAAAATAAAATATTTCGCAAATCAATAACAAAAATTTGCACTGTTAACGCTAATTATCTTTCAGAAAAAAAGTTAAAGTTAAAACAACTAAAGTCTTACAACTGTTGCAGAAAAGAAAAAAAAATTATGAAATTTGAAAGAAATTTTTTAAATATCTCGTTAGTTAAAGTCTAAATATTGTTTTTAAAATCTAATAAGTTTTTATTTAAAATGCATTTACTTTTGTATGAAACAATAGCTGGTTTAAAGTAAATAATTTATCGTAAGTATTTAAAAGAAACTCCACAAAAAAAAATAGAAAACAATGAAATTATTTTTAACATTTCTGTATTGAAATGGCTGTGCAATTTGAACGACTTGTTTATTTCAATTTTTAAAAGTTTATTCTCGAAGCCTTTTTTTGCAGTTATTTTTTCTGAAAAAGAAAATGGGCAATTACGCTAATTGCTATTTTCGCTTTAAATCTAGCGTAATAACTTCAGATTAAATTTAAGCAATTAGGTGTAAAATGTTAGAGTAGAAAAAAAAAAAAATGTGAAGTTTCATATTTTTTTTCCGATTTAGCAAACAAGAAACATATTTTTAATTTAATGTTTAAAAGATAGTTTCAATTGTTTTGGTGAAAACTTAATTATGCTCACAATTATAATATTACATAATGGTTCTAAGCGAGTTAAATAAATTTAATTTTTTTTTATAAATGTAGTATAGTTTTTATTAAGAACAAAGGTGTAGGTTCAACTCGTGGCTCAATGGTAACGTGCGCTGCTGGTGAACATTAGGGCTGAGGTTTAAACCGATGGCGGCATTGTTGTAGACACTGTTTCAAAAAACGAGCAGAATCGGTGGCGTTTAGGATATTCAGCATTTTCACTCATTCGTTGGACTCTCTGGTGTGAGGTTTGCGGGTTTTCTCTCACACGTTAAGCAAATGTGGAGAAGTTCCCCTATAAATCTTCCCTAAAGGCACTGACCACCTTCTACAGCGACTCGGAGTCAAATCAGATTTCTACCTACGGGTGCTCCATCCCAGCAGAAGTTGCCCCCTTTCCATCCATGCACGAATAGATTACACATGAGGTGTCCGTCCCGCCTTCTGGAAACTGCATTAGTCATAACCAATCGTTAAGACGTAGAATATGCATAATTTCTAGTCTGGGGGGTGGTAAATTATACATTCTTTTCTAACATGCATGTTTTCCCCCTTGAACTTCGATGAGTCTCACATTTCACTTATATTCTATGAACCTTCCACCGACAGAGGATAAGAGGAGGAGATTTTATTTCGGGATGACTTTTTAAGAGTAACAGTAGATCATCTGCATATCCCATAGGAGAAAGCCCTGAGAACTCCCGCCATGCAGTCTTACTATCAGTGCAAGACGTTTTACACCCGTTGTCACAAACACAATCTCAATCGAATCTCCTCGTATTTGAAAGCAATGACTGCAAGGAATGCCGCTTGAAGATTTGAACCAGAGATTTGATCTATTTTTAGGGAGGGGGTAAATTATACGTTTTATAACATATATACTTCCCCTTGAACTTCAATGGACCTCATGCTCAAGCCTTATGCATGCTAATAATATTTCACCTAAAAACGATGAGGGAGGAACAATGTATTTCAAGAGGACTTTTAAGAGGAACAGCGCATTTGCCTATCCCATAGGAAAACCCCTGAAAACTCCCACCATGCAGCCTACTATCAATACAAGACATTTTACATACGTTGTCACAATCTCCATCGAGTCTCTTCGTATCTGAAAGCAGTGGCTGCAATGAATGTCGCTTGAAGATTTTATCCAGTTTGAAGGGAGGGGGATTATACGTTCTTTCCTACCAAATATACTTCACTCCACCCTTGAATTTCAATCGATCTCACTTTTCACTTATATATTCTGTGACTCTTCCACCGACGGAGGATAGGA
The DNA here is from genome assembly GCA_021605095.1 of Caerostris extrusa. Lineage (NCBI taxonomy): Eukaryota > Metazoa > Arthropoda > Arachnida > Araneae > Araneidae > Caerostris > Caerostris extrusa. The sequence continues at coordinate 46,846 of BPLR01015088.1, forward strand.
AGGAAACTCTATAGGAGAAAACTCTGAAAATTCCCACCATGCAGCCTTACTATCAATGCAAAGCGCTTTACACTCGCTGTCACAATTAAAATAGAATCTCCCCGTATCTAAAAGAAGTGATTGAAATGCATGTCGCTTAAATATTGGAACCAGAGTCCATCTGAACTCTAGCCATGCATGTTGCCATTGACCGCGAGTCGAATAGAATGCACATTTAAAAAAATTAAATTAAATTAAAATTAATATTTTACATTTTGCCTATTATTTTACTTGTAATTAATAAATAAATTTCTTAATCAATATGCTATAGAAATGAAAATGTATATTTTTTGGGGAGATATAAAGCAACATTTCTTTGCAAAACATTTGTATATATTTTTCCAAACAACACAGTTTTTAAATGAAAAAAAAAAATTGTCAATTTTTCTATTAATTATTTCGTTAAAAAAATAATTCATATTTTCTGTATCAAGAAAGGCTGCAGTGATTTCTCGCTAAGAAATCTATTGGCAATCTTAGTTTTTATTAAAAATGTTCTCCTAACAATCTGAGAATAATTGATTATCCTAATTTAATTAGTATATAAAAAGTTTCTAATTAGAAGATAATTATTTTTCCCCATAAAAGATACCTAGCGGAAAAAATTACCATTCATTCCCTGCATACTAACAAATCATGACATATAATTAGAATGCTAAAGCAAATTATTTAGAAGAAAATAAGATGTATATAACAAAAAATTGCTATTGAATTGCGAAGAAATATCCTTTTTGTCCTTTATTTATATAAAAATTAGGATCAGTCCCTTTAGATTCTCATAGTTTAATAAGATTTTTCCTTTTTTAGAAAAAATTTTTGCAACACGCATAACTCCCGTAATCTTTAATGAATGTCTTCCGCTTAAACGACAAAGCTTCGGTTGAACTACTAAAATCTTTATTAATTTTAAGAGATTTTAATTATGAAATTTTTTTTAATATGTTGTACGTCGTGAATGTAAAACATTATAAGCTTTGATGTTTCTATTAAGAGTTTATTTTTGGTTGAACAGATCAAAATTCCATTATAAAATAAGTAATTGTGTTTAAATTAGTCTTTACAAAATGAAAGTAAGGCCAAAAGATTGCCGCATTACTCTTTATACATCGCTTCTTTGCAATTAAAATGAAAAATATATTGCGTAATATTTCTAAAAATTCTATTTTCTATTGCTTAATATTTATAAAAAGTTTCCTAAATTTTTTTAGTGTACATAAAAGCATTTTAAGGCCTAATGGCCTTTTGGCTAGCGCTCTTGCGCTGGGTAGCACAGGGTTCGGGTTTGAGTCTCGGCGGTGCTATGAATGTTTGTAGTGGTTCGGAATCTACCTTAAACAGTAGGTCCCGGTCTAATATGATGATAGAGCGTTATGGCGGTAGTGTTACTTGTGTCCGTAGCATATTTTCAAGCTGCACATGCCCCCTAGATAGTGGTAAAGGAATAACAGTGGTGAAACCCTTACTTATGGCACAAAGATTAACTGCCTCTGCATTGCCAGCTGCATTAGAACAACAACATAAAAGTATTTATTTTGCTTGATAATCTTTAATTTAAAATAACTGGTGCCCGACTCGGGGCCAATGGCAACGCGCACCACTGGTGAGCATTAGGGCGGAGATTCAATGCTCTGGTGGCTTTGCTACAGACAATGTTTCAAAAAAACGAGGAGGTTCGATGGTTTGTGATGTTCAGCCTCTTGTCTCGTGAGTCAGACTACCTAGTTAGAGTTTAACGGGTTTCCTCCTATACGATACTCAAATGTGGTGTAGTTTCTCCTAAAAGTCCTCATCGGAAGGCACTGCCCTCCTTCTTCGGCATCACGGAATCAAGTTAGACTTCCACCTACAAGTGATCCATCACAACATAAGCTGACCTCTGCCTTCCTTTTATGAGAACACAAGGGTTCAAGGACTTGGTCTAAAATGTTGTTATCAATCTGATCAAGTGAGATAAGAAAAAAAAAATATATTAGACTATTCAACTATAATATATTAGACTATTTAACTGTATTATAATATTTCAACTATATTATATTATTATATTAAAATAATGTGCACTTCCGAAAAACATTATTTCAGTGGGTATGGTGTAAGATGAAAGTTATTTTTTTTTTTTGTTTTTATTTTCCCTCAACTAAAGACAAAAATTTGGTTTATTCCTCATATGCCAGAAGAACTTTCAAACTATTTTCATAGATTGAAAATTGGGTGAATCATGACAGTAAATATATTTTGCCCATATATATTGCTCAGCTGCAACCCGCGCCGCTGGTGAGCATTAGGACGGAGGTTCAATCCGCTGGCAGTTTTGATGTAGAAATTGTTTCAAAACACGAGGAGAATCGATTACGTTTGTGATGCTCAGCCTCTTGCCTCGTAAGTCGAATGAACTAGTGGGAGATTGTCGGGTTTCCTTCCCATACGATATACAAATGGTGGCTAGTTCCCCTAAAAGCTGTCCCGAAAGGCACTGCCGTACTTTTTCAGCGTCACGGAACCAAGTCAGACTTCTACTTACGGGTACTCCATCAAAATAGAATTTGCTCCCACCCCCTTTTCTCCTTCCATGAGACCCTACGGGTTCTTGGACTTGGTCTAGATAGTTCGGCCTGCCTGTCTATCAAGTGTGATAAGAAAAAAAAAAATTTCCTGGTAATCTGATAAAGGTGAACGGTCTTGGCCCACCATGGTCTATGAGTTATTTAGTTATTTAAAATTTTTAAAGTATTAGACATATATTATTATATTTTAAAAATAAGCACTTGATAATCTTAAAAAAATAATGAATTTAATTTTTTGTGTGTGGTAATTAGAAATTACTTGCATATAAAGTCACTTTGAAATCCATGCTACCGTCAGGTCTCGAACCTGAATACAATGGCCAGATATAATGAATAATCAGTTTATAAATTGAAAAACAGTCAATCTAAAATCAAATTGGATCAATATATTTGATATAAATAATCTTAAAGTATAAAAAAAAAAGCGTAAATGTTTAGTTATGCAAAATTGTATTGTAACAAATATAATTTAGAAGTAGAAAAATAATTATTTGTTACAAAATAAGTTTATTGGTTGGAGATTTGCTGCCTTATTTTTTTGTATATTTAACAAAAAATTTTAGTAAAAAAAATGTACCAGTTTATGCACCAGGTTTTCTTTTAATTCTTTAATAACAATTTCTACAGCAACAAAGACTGCATTTCATTTATCCTTAAAAAACTTACTAATGATCTCAGTTTTTTTAACAATCTATTCTAACAACTAGTGAATAATTGAAAGTTCTGATTTCACTAATTTTCTAAATCAGATACCAATTAGCAGTCCTCTATTTTGCGTGATAAAAATTACCTGGAAATGAAATTACCATCTATTTCATGCAGGATTAACATATCTATGGCGCATCGTCAGAATTCGAAATTGAGTATTCTGGTTGAAAGGAACGTGCATAGTAAAAGTTTGAAACAAGATTCAGAATCTCATTATCCTGCCTCTTCTCCCTTTAATGAGGACAAAAATTAATTATGGGATGCATAATTATGTGCTATTATTACACATGAGTTCCTCGTGACTTAGTAGCAGCTAACTTATTCATTCTTGCTTTGTGGAAAGTATTTATTTGTCATGCATGTCATGCATAATCCTTAACTAAGAACTTTCCTTTTAACGAAAACCCTTTCATCTAATAATCGAATCTTTCAGAGTATTATTACAATATTCTATATAACATAGGTCCTGATATTTTTAATACAAGCATATGTGACCGATGATATGAATTTACACATTTTTAGATTTTATAAATTGGGGCCTGAATGGCCGAGTGGCTAGCGCCCTGGCGCTCGGTACCACAGGTTTCGGGTTCGAGACCCGGCGGCCCATGGATGCCTGTAGGGGTTCGGAATCCCCTTAAACTTAGGTCCCGGCCTAATAGGATCGTAGAGCGTTGCGGAGGCATTGTTAATCCGCGTCCGTGGCTTATCTTGTTACACGCGCCCCCTTGGGTAATGCAAATGTACGTCTGTGCAACAGTTGCCTTAAGACATCCAAGACCAAGCTGTCTAAGTGTTTGCCAGTTGCATTAGAAAGAAAATAAAACTTTTTGTAAATTTTATTTAAAAAAATCTTCAAAACTAAAGATTTTAGATATTAAATAGATGTCTGATGGACGAGTGATTAGTGCTCTGGCATTCGGTGCCACAGATTTCGGGTTCGAGTTGTGCCATGAATGTTTGTAGTGGTTCAGAATCCACTTTAAACCGAAGGTTTCGGTTTAATATGACTGAAATGCGTTGGGAATAGGGCTGACAACCCTATCCCGTAAAAAGAAAACATCTCCTGTCTCGAAATCTGCCAGTAGATAGACGGCCTTGGCCCACCTTAGGGCTGTTGAGCCAATGAAGAAGAAGATATGTATGAACTTTCAATACTTTTTTTCCTGTTAGTGTTTATTTTTAAGAATATAGTATTAATTGTTTTGAAAATAAATTGACAGTTTATGGTAAATTTTATGACTTCATTTTGTACAATAACTTTAATGGCGAGGTTATGTTTTATGCTGGCGTATTATCTGGTGGCATAAAAATCTGATAGAAGCACAATAAATATTAAATAAAAAATAATAATTTATCTAACTATCGCCTATGAAATTTTTGGAAGGGATTATTAAACCCAAAGTAAAAAAAAAAATAGGTAATGTTTGGTGGATCTTGGAAAAATTTATTTACTGGAATTTATATATATATATATATAAATTCCAGTAAATAAATTTTTGTAATATTATAACCGTACTTCCTCCTACATACTGGCAAGAGTGCCCTCCTTTAGCGTTAAGGTGATACTGGACCTCGAGTGTCTCACCCGATAGGAAGTACAAGTACAACGCAACTTGCGCGCTCCGCTAAGAAATGTTTAGTTTGCAGTCTCTCATTTCGAGATGAAGTATATTTAACACATCGCGACTCATTAGTTTACCCACAGACTTTCAACCGGAGAGGAATTATCTTTCGTGAATCCTGCGCGTAGCTAAGTATCGGATTTCCGGCTTAGAAGGGGAATCGTTCCACGAATTTTATAATTATATGTCATTAAATGTGTTAAATGAATGTAGGAAATTTGATGTCGCTTGTGAAAGCGTTGTGATGCATTTAGCACGAATAATCAAACTACCTGGTATCAGTTTTCTGGGTTATATTACTCGCGACAGATAAATGAAGGGCAATTATTCCTAAAAGTCATTATAGAAGGCAATATCCTTTCCTAATCGTACGTTGGGAAGTTTTTCTTGGAACACAAATCCATCGATATTCAACAAAATAAAAAAAATTTCCAAATCAACAATCTTCGATATGAGATACAATCTCTATCTAACATTTTGATATAACACCAATGGAAATTAAACCGTCATTTTGTCACATACGATTTCAATTGTAATCTTTATTTCTAATTTAATTATTAAATAGTGCTAAATATAACGGGTGATCAAAAAGTCAGGACGAACTTTAAAAAGGAATAATTCGAAAACGAATCAAGATACAAAGATACAGTTTGCACCAAACGGATGGAAAAGAAACCGTGTTTTGTGTGCCAACAAAAAAAATAGTTCTGTTGATTTTATTCTTTGCGACCAAGAAATGGCGCTGTCGGATTTCTGATGTAGGATTATGCAAAGCAACAAGTGATATAAAAGGAGCAACTGCAGCAGGTAATGGTAGTCGTAGCTTGTATGCATCGAAATGCTGTCCATAGCTGAGAAAGCCCTCTTAGTTAAACTTTATTATAAAATTCGGAAAGTGTCACTGCGGAATTGCTAGCATATCGCTACATGAAAGGTATGTGAGATAGCAAAGGACCAATAACGTCTTCTGCATTGAAGAAAATGAAGAAAATTGAAACTACAGGTTCTTTTGCGTCACGTCAAAGAAGTGGACGTCCCTTAACAGCCGCTGCTGTTGCCACGACAGTGGAGCAAACGGTGCAATCCATGTCGGCAGTTGCTGCACATGGGGAGTGCAGCGCTCGAGAAGTTTCGAGGCAGACAGGAGTGTCATACGGCAGCGTCAGGAAAGCATTGCGAATAACTCTGAAACGGTATCCCTACAAGTTGCAACATAAGCAAGAACTGAAACCTCCTGACTTCGACTCTCGCCGAGGTTTTGCGAATTTGTTATTCAATAAGATGGAAGAGCAGCACGATTGGCTTCACACTGTGGTTCGGACAGATGAAGCGCATTTCACGCACTCTGGCGCTGTTAACACCCACAATTGTCGAGTGTGGACCACAGAAAATCCACATGCATTTGTTGGGGTACCCTTGCAACAGCCTAAAGTGACAGTCTGATGTGGCTTCATTGCTGATTTCCTAATTGGTCCATTTTTTTTCGAGGAAGCCACACAGGCGGGTTTCAAAACAGTTTCTGTCACTGGTCAGCGATATTAGCACTTTTACAAAACAGTATTATTCCTGAACTGATGCGCGACAGGCACTCAAACAGTGACCTTTATGCAAGATGGAGCACCACCTCATATTGCTCTGCCTGTGCAATGTCTGCTACGCTCAACATTTGGGGAGGATCGCATTATCAGTAGCTACTTTAATCACGCATGGCCTCTAAGATCGCCCGATCTGACACCCAGTGCCTTTCGGCTGTGGGGATTCTTGAAGACAAAAGTGTACCGCGACCAAATAGCACTGAAAGATGCCATCCGCCAAAATGTCTGCCATAACGCAAGAAATGCTACTAAATGCTGTGAACGGTGTGGTGACTCGTCTCACAGTTGTACTTTGAATGATGGACAACACATTGAACATTTACTGTAGTACTCTTTAACTGTAATTAAGCTGACTTGTAAGTTGTGAAAAATTTTCATTTGTAAATCATCTTTTGGTGCAATAAAACACTATAGCGCCATCTGTTGGTCGTCAACAGAACTATTTTTTCGAATTGCCACACAAAATCCGGTTTCTTTTCCATCCGTTTGGTGCAAATCGTATCTTTGTATCTTGATTCGTTTTCGAATTTTTCATTTTTAAAGTTCGTCCTGACTTTTTAATCACCCGGTATTTTAACTTTTTAAAAAATATAGGTATATGTATTTTTACATTAGCGCAAATGTAAGTAATGGCAGAATAAAATTTTGTGTAAAAGATTATAAACTAAATGAATGTGTAAAAGATGTTTGTCGAGCAAATATATTCCTTATAAAATCAAATTAAATAAATATTAAGGCAAAATAAAAAACTTCAAAGCTATTCGATAATTAGTGGACACAAAAAAAAAAAATACTAGTAAAATTTTAGTCAGATGAAAAATCATTTTGATTAATGATTGCAAAATGTTACTGTTTTAAGAAGTAATTAAAAGTTAATAATGGCAACATACATTCATCTTATTTAATGACTTTGTTAAATAGTTTCATTAGAAACAAATTTGAATTTGTTTTATTTCATTTTTAATTATTCTTAATTTTTTTTTACTTCCAAAATTAATTAAATTTTGGAAACTAGAAAATAAAAATATATCTTAGATAATTTTGAATAAGGATTTGGGATTTACCGTGTAATTAAACTCATATTTCCTTTTATATTAAATTATTGAAGAGAACATTTTCAATTTTATTTATTTAATATTTCATAAAAGTTGAGAAAACTTTAAATATTTGCATAAAGTAAATAATTTTTAAGAATTTAAATATGTGATTTTTAAGAACTGAGTGATGGCGAACAACTTAGATTTTTAAAGGGATGTATTTATATTTTTAATTAATGAATTAGTCATTAACAAAATATTTTGTTCTTGTTTATTAACAAGTAATTTGCAATGGATGGATATTAAAATATTTTTTTTTCTTATCTGCTTTGAAGATTTAATTATTACTTTACATAATTATTAAATTATTACTACGTCTATTAACTATTATAATTACTGCAACAATTTTTCTTTCATAAGGCCTTTACCTCAATTATATATATAACGAATAATCCTGTGTCAATCAATTCAATGTGAGAAAAATAACTAAACAATTGACTATTTAAAAGTTGTACAGGATTCAAATAGGTAATTTAAAAAGTTTGAGAGTTAAAAATATATTAAAGAATAGAAAATGTTTTGTGTGCCTGTTTTGTTTGGTAAATTTCATATTGATCTCATTTTTTGTTGTTATTTTTGAATGTCGATGGCCCTCGTATTACATTTACTCTCGCTGTAATATCTGTAATAAAAAAAACATTCAACCACAGCTTAGTATTTTAAACATAAAATTTATTGAACAGCATAAATGACAACACAAGACTAAAATATCAGCAGCATTTTCTACATGGAGACATGCCACGACTGCAACACACTAACAGAATTCTATTTCTTTCTCTGGTCCACATCAAACTGAGACTCTCTCCACATGTTCTAAGGGGGTATAGGACTAACAGCAAGGGACCTGATGTCAGCATTTGCTCCGCAACAAAAGCACAGAAACTTATGTAATCTTTTCGGCAATAACTTATGTCATAACTCTTAGCCATAAGATTTATTTAACTATATAATATATAACAAAGCATTTTATATGTAAAAAAATCAATCTGTAATTATGTAAAATTTCTTCCAATTTAATCTTAATTTTCCATTAATTTTTAATTTTTAATTTTAAGCCCATTAAACGAATAATGAATCAAATTTGATATTTTTGTGATGCCAATCCTATCAAAGGAATACCAATAACGCTAAATTACAATAAATGGCATATTTGAATTTCTTAATCATGAGAATTTGAATATAGCGTAATCTTTAATCAGGTATATATAAATGAATATTAAATAAGATTTGATAATTTAATTGGTCTTTTTAATTAATCGCATTTTTTATAATAAATTAATTTTTTTAATTTAAAAATAATTAAATTTGATTTTTTCTGATGCCATTCTTATCAAATGAATAGCAATAACGATAAATTACAATAAATATTATATCTGAATTTCTTAATCAGGACGTTGAATAGAACATAATCTTTAAAAGGATGTATAAATAAATACTAAATAAGCTTTTCCAATTTAATTGTTTAAGCTCTATTTTCTTCCAGTTCATTTTTCATAACAAATTTCATGTTTTTAATTAATTTAACAAATATTAAATAGATTTTTTAAGATATATTTCTCTTCTGATATGTATGTTTCAGACGTATGTGGCCGACATTTTTATGTCTCAAAGCTGGAAGGACGACAGGCTGCAATTACCAGAGAACATGACATCGAAGTACCGCCTGCTACCCATCAGCTGGCTCAAGAAGATGTGGCGACCCGATTCGTTCTTCAAGAACGCCAAGAGGGTCACATTCCAAGAAATGACGATACCCAACCATTACATCTGGTTGTACAGCGACAAAACCATTCTCTACATGGTCAAGTAGGCTTGCCACAGAATACTTGAACGAATTGTTAAACGATTAATTTTGCAGATCAAGTTATCAAACGATTAATTTATATCAAATTATCAAACGATTAATTTACGAGACAAAAATTATCAAACAATTAATTTATGAGCCGAATTATTAAAAATTTATGAGTCAAATTATCAACGATTAATTTCAGTCAAATTAATAGTCAAACTGTCAATATTTATTAAAACTGTAGAAAGTGTTTGCAAAATTAAGATTGGACTTAATTAAAATAAATCAACATTTAAATAATTTTCATAAAATTGCTCTTAAAAGATTTTAATTATCTCCTAATATTGTTTATTTTAAATGTCATTTTAAATTAATTTTTGCATAATTTGATGACAAAAATGAAAATTGGTTGAAAATGCGTCTTTGTTAAATTATATCAAAGGAAAATAATTGATTAAAAAAAACTTCAATCATCACAATTATTAGTAATTATATCTAGCAGAATTATTTAAATAATAAAAGCAATTGCACAGTTAAACTAATCCAACTATTTTTAATTAAATTTTCAATTTTCTCTTAGAAACTTGATTTAAATAAATAAAAATATTTAATTTATAAAAATTGAATTTTTTTTTTTTAAATTAAAAAGGATTTTACGACGAAAAGAATTTTTTTACGAAAATTTTATAATGTTCGTTATTAAATTATGAGTAATCATTTTTAAATTGAAATTCTTTTAATAAAAATTTTTATTAGAAACTATTTATGGTATCATTCTTCTAAAAAAGTAAGAAAATATTGATCAAATATTAAAACGTTATGCAAAGTTAAAGTGAAATGTTTTGTGCAATTATCTTATTTTTTTTTAATATTTCTGTGCTTAAATATGATTGTTTATTAAACTAATTAAATAAACTCTTAATATTGAAATTAAGCTTTTTATTGTTTAAAAGTAAATCTGTAAAGTTAAAATGATTTGACTTGAATACAATTATTTTTACACAATCACTCCAATTTACAAAAGATTTAAAAAACATTTATAAATTAAATATTTTTTTTAATTCAGAAATATATTATTAAAAAGTTAAAATTTTTTACCAGCATTTTTTTTTCTCATAATAAAATCTTTTGTACTATTTTTAATCATTGTTTTTAATTATAAAATTCACATATATATCTTCTTTCACTAATAAAATTCTCTATTCCATGATAGACTAACCTTAGAGTTGTCGTGTGCCATGAAATTTGAAGCATACCCTCATGATACACAAACTTGTTCTTTGAAGATTGAGAGCTGTAAGTTACAATATAAGCATTTATCAAACATTATTTAGCAACAACTACAAGATGTATTTAGTTACAGATTCCCAATTATTCGAACCATACTTAACCATGCTACTAAAATAATCTTTTCACCTTTTTTTTCCATTCAGACCAAAAAAAAAAAAACTTTTTACAACTTCTCTTTTATTTTCCATTTACACTGTTAAACAGCGCATGTTCATTTGAAAAGGGTAATAAGGAAAATTGATTTATCTTTTATCTTTCCCACCTTTTGAAAAAAAGGAGGATGCATTTTTTCAAAAAAATGAGGATTAGTTTCTTCTTGCTAATTTGAGACGGTTTCAGCTAATCACAAGAAGAGTAAGAAAGCACCAGACGGCACGATTGCAGACATGGTTAAAAAATGAGAACACCAGAGGAGAGATAATAAAACTACATGTCAGTTTAAAGAAAATTACGTATTTCAGAATTCGATTGAAAAACTACTAAATGTACACTGAGAAGCAATGAAAAGACTATACCTGCAATACATCTTATTTAACGATGTAACATTACAACTAGAAAATGCTTATCATCCCCCAAGAAAAAAAAAAAAAAATGTCAAGGAGTTCTTGTCATGAATAATTTCATACTCCATTTTTATGAAAACATTTAAGGTGCATATTAATAGAATAAGTACGTATAATTCCCTAAAAATTTATAAATCCTGTGTAAATTTATATTTCATCTCCTTACTTAAAAATTTTAGTTATATTTATGAGAATAATAAGATTTATTCTAACCTGTAAATAAGATTAACATTTAAGGTTCAAATTTATCCGAGATAAAGTTAGTTCATATTTAAATTAAAATATAAAAATATTCGATGATCTCTTTCTAATCAAATCTTATAATTTTTCTCCACAGGTAAAACATATTTTTTTAAGAATATTTAATTTGCATAATGTATTTGATTTAAAATAAATGCTCAAAATCCTTTTTTATAGTGGTTACTCAAATTTTAGTGTATTTTATTTAACATGAATTTAATGCTCTTCCTTATAAAATATCAATGGTAAGACGAAATCTGACTTTTCTTTAATTAAAAAAAAATTGTTAAATTTAACTTTCATCTTATTTATAACATTACTCTTTCTTTAATTTAAGATAATGTTGGTGATTTTAATTGAAATTTATGTTTTTTTCATCACCAGTGTCCTATACCACAGACGATCTCATTTTCGACTGGGAATCTAAAGTCCCTTTAGTAGTAGAACCTACAATTGAGCTTCCTCAACATATTTTAGTGGACACCAAACTTGGAGACTGTATGCAAGCATATTCTACAGGTAATTTCATGAAGAAAGCATTTTTTTTTTCTTTTTTTCTAGTTTTTTTTTTATTTTCTTATTTGTACATCGAAAGATCCAAATAAGCAATCTTAATGAAGATAGAGGAATATACTGCCTTACTTGTAAATGTTTAAATAAAGAATATATACTACCTTACCAGTTGAACTTACTATTAAACTTAATAGTAAGTAAAGTATAAACATATAACTTAGATAAGGAATTTACTGCCATACCTTTAAATAGCTTAGATACGGAATATACTGCATTACCTGTTGAACTTACTATTAAGTTTTTTTAATATATTTTAGGGGTCATCAAACTCGCAGACTTTATGCAAGCCTATAAATTAGATACGGAATATACTGTCTTACCTGTAAATAACTTTTTTTATACGGAATATACTGTCTTACCTGTAAATAACTTTTATATGGAATATATTGCCTTACCAGTTGAACTTACCATTAAGTTTCCTCAAGTTATTTTAGCGGTCATCAAACTCGAGACAGCATACAAAAAGTACTTATTCCACAAGTAATTCCATAAAAACTTCAGGTTTTTTTTATATATGCAAGATCTCGATTACCATACATGTATCCCAGCAAATAGAAGACAGGGGATGATGAGTGGATTTTAACTTACTAGCATTTGCTACTTTCCATGTTGTTTAGAAAAAGAAAAAAAAATCTCAACAACCATATGTATGTATGTTTTCTTAACTGGAAATAGCTGAACATACCATTAAGTTTCCTCATCATAGCTGAATGAGCAAAAAAATCGAAGAGTGCGTGCATCAACTCGCCATAAACATAAAAAATAAACAGAAATAATGATAACTAATAAACAATCTTAATGACTATATAATACATTTATATAAGCTACCACAATCATCATGAGCTTTCTCATTTCTGAAAGCAGTGACTGTAAAGCGGTCCTTCAGAGAATTCAAACCTATTCATTCGCGCAGACTAACTAATATGTGCATTACCTTTGGATTACGATTTGCGGGCACTTCTGCTGTTGTTTTTTATCCCGCTTGGTCGACAGCAACATCGAGACCAAATCCTTGAATCTGTACGTTCTCAAACAAAGAAAAACTGCTCCAAGAAAACCGACGAGTCATGATAAAGAGAAAAAAAGCAAATTCATTTTGTCCTTGAACTGGGGACACACGAACATGAGACACCCAAAGGGCGAAGCCTGACTTTACCCCACTCGGTTATAACCCCGGTCGCTGGGAACTTATTTTACTGGATGGTTACCCATGTCTGTTGGTGGTTATGGTTATGGTTACCCCATGTTTACTGGATGGTTACCATTACCCATGCAGTAATGCGGTATCCCATTACTGCATGGGCTACAGTGGGTCTATTCCAACCTGAACCTACATGAGATGTTAGAAGTTTTAAAAATAGTTACGTCAGTTGTTAATTACATCAGAGCACAAATGAAAATAAAATTTAATTTTTTTTCATATGCAAATATTTTCATCTGTATTATTACAGTTATTATTAAAGTTGTTGTTGTTTCTTATCCCACTTAGTCGACAGCAACAATTAGATAGACTGAGCCCGCTAAGTCCTTGAGCCCGTGAGAAAAACCGACGAGTCATCATAAAGGGTAAAAAAGTAGCTTCTTTTTGTCCTTGAATTTGTTGCAGAAAGACAGCGGGCATCCAAAGGTAGAACTCTGACTTTTACCCCACCCGGTTATACCCCCGACACTGGTTACCTATTTTAGTTGACTTTTACGACATGCATGGGCTACAATGGGGCTATTCAAACCCAGACCCACACTGGGAATCACTTCTACTTGCCAGTTTTATATTTACATTGAAATTGCCATTTTTTTTACTCAAAACAGCCGAAGATTTAACGTGTCATTAATCGCGTTTCTTATCGATCCCTCTTCCCTTTTTTTCCTTTTTTTTGAAAGTAATGAAGGAGAAATTTAAAAAAATGGTAATTTTTCAATTTCAAAATGAGAATTTTTTTACTGGTCCCTTTAATTTTCATTTTTTCCCCACGTTCAACTATCTTTGTAGCAGAAGAATTCTTGCTATTCATTCCTCTCTCCCATGAATCATTATTTTAAATTAAGGTGCATAGCACGAATAATTTTTTTCATAAATCAAGAAACTTTAAGGCTTTTTAATGAAATGGAGCATAAATACGTGATGGAGCCAGTTCATTTAAACATAATTTTATAGAAAAAAAAATGAAATTATGTTATTGATTTTGAATCAAATATCGAAATGGCAATTCTTCATTTGTTTTATTGATAGAGTTGATTGTAATATGTAAGAAGAAATTTAATAATAGAAACAATATAATATCTGTCGTACTTGAACCATTTAATATGGTTCTTTATATGCACAATTTTATACGCACATTCTCATTATACTTATTACAACTTTTATACCTAGATTAGATAAGAATGTACCATTTCTGATTTTAAAACAATATTATAACTAATGCGTAAATAAAAAAAATTGCATTATTTTCTTATTGACCGTTACAAATTGTTGGATTTTATTAAATACTTTTTTAAAATTTTAAATTGAATTGCTCTGTATGAAATAGTCTCGATATTTATTATTTCATATATTGAGTAAAAATTATTCAATCTTGTTAAATTTAAATTATGTCAAATGACGAAGAAAATTATGTATTATTAATTTAAATTAATATGCTATTCTATGTAGAAACCAAACAAAGCACTAATAATGCTTAATTTATATTATTTTGGAATTTTATATTATTCTTCAAAGTGATAATATCAAATATCTTATACTCTAGTCTTTAACAATTTTCAAATAATTTTCTTTGTACTTTCCTCAATTTCATGTTTAAATGAAGCAACAAAAAAAAAAATGTATGTTTTTTTCATTGCAGCTGAATAAAATAGCTGTTTGGTATGGTAAACAGCACAACTATGTTTACATTAATTGGCATCAGCATTAAATAACATTTAATTTTTAAGTTTATTTAACTTTTTGCACTCGAAGTTTTTTTCATTCGTATTACCAGCAACTCGAAGCAATCTTAGTGAAAAGATCACATTCACATGTAAGTTTGATAGACGCATTAAAAGAAACGCATTACTTATATTGTTATTTGCATTGTCTCCGTAGCGGAGCCCTCGAACTTGAAGACAAATTTTAAATGGCTCCGCTCCGGAGCCCTCGAGTGCAAAGGGTTAATAATATTAAAGGCTTATTGTAATTTGAACTAAAACTACAATTAAAAATAATGTTTGGCGAGATGATAATTTTATTTTAGAAGACTGGATGATACTAACATATAATTTAACATAACAGAGTAAATTATGCTTTTAAAATTTGTATTAAACTGAACAAACAGAAGCAAAATTATATTAGCTTTTCCATAAAGGGTAGTATTCCCAAATTATTAATTTAACTAATGTTC
The DNA here is from genome assembly GCA_021605095.1 of Caerostris extrusa. Taxonomy (NCBI): domain Eukaryota; kingdom Metazoa; phylum Arthropoda; class Arachnida; order Araneae; family Araneidae; genus Caerostris; species Caerostris extrusa. The sequence continues at coordinate 62,300 of BPLR01015088.1, forward strand.
TGTTTACTTTTGTCAACATTAGTTTCATTTCAAAATAAAGAAAAACTCATTTTACCTCCATAATGTTTAGAAATATTTTATGACGGAGGAAATAGTTATGTAAACCTAACTCTGCAGATGAAAGAAGAAAAGTAAATTTAAGCACACAGATTCGTTTTTGTGTTTGTGTAACATTATCTCACGTACTAAAACTAGAATAATAAGCCTTCCGTACATATATTTGGAGTTCATGTTTATAAATGAGCTAAAAATATGTACTTTAGAAAGCATAACTATTTTACAGCAAATTCTAATTTTCATAAAATTTCTTGTTACTATCTCTATTTCTCTCTTCTCCCTTCCTCTTTTATGTCTTCTCTGAATACTTTTTTTTCTAGGTAAATTCTCAATTCTAAAAGAACCATTTTTTTTTTCACTATCATCTTAAAATTTTTATTTTTTTATCATCTTTCTTATTCGTGTTTTTTCATTGAAACTTTGAAAATCATAAATTATGAAAATGATTCTTTAAAATTTGAATTTTTGTTACATCTTACTGGTTACTTATTTACAAGGGTTTTTTTTTTGCAGGAACAAAATTTTTGCAAAAAAAAAAAAAAAAAAAAAAAAAAACCAAAAAGAAATAATGGCATAATTTTTTGTTGTTCTGGAAGTTTTGAAAAATATTTTTATTTTCTTTAAAATTCATTAAAAAAACTGACAAAGATGCGGCCTAAAACTAACACTATGCTTTTCAAAACAGAGAATGCTTTTAAAAAAAGAGGCATCCTTTTTATTGATATTTAACACATTCTAAATAAATAGTACATCAAATAGTACATCGAGTTTTTATTCCTTCAACGTACTTTTTTTGTGATACGAGCAGAGCGTTGTTTACCACATCCCAATAGCAGATACTGGAGAACTGTTTTACACTAAATAATTGTTAAATAATGTTGAATGAATAACAATGTACAACAGTACAATGTAAAAATATAAATTAAATATTTTGTCTATATCTCCTTATTACAAGAAAACCAAGCATGATTAAAAATAATAAACTTCAGATTTTTACCTCTGCATTCCATCCTTTTCTCACTTATGTTTGCCAGGTACGGGTCTATACCGCTAACCATAATAATAAAATCTTGAAAACTCAATAAAATATGACCATTAGACAAATAATGGATGCCGACTGGTTCATGAAAAACGATGGTATTCCAAGATCCATCTCCCTGTTTCCTCTCTAAAAAAAAAAAAGTACTAGAAAAGCTTTCAGAAACATTCTTAATAATATTGACAACCTCCAACATCTAGCCATTCAAGAGAACGAACAATATGAGCGGCATTCTAATTTTAAAATATCTAATAATATTCTGGTCTAACCTCCTCCCTATTTTCAATTTTTGAATTTTAATTTTGACTGACTACCTTTAACTTCAGGGCATTGCAAAATTTTTTGTTCTTTGTGTTTGCCATCATCGGTATGAGAATCCCTGACGGAGTAAATGAGATCCAATGATCTTCAGCATCAGCTTTTTATCCATTGTGTATTTAATTTTTATTCCTATTCATATTGACACATGATTAATAAATTATAGTTTTTCACATGCTTAGTTTTTTATTTTAGAATTTTTTTAAATTGCAGAACAAATTTTCTTATGTTTTATTATAATACACATAATAGATCTACTTTATATATATATATATATATATATATATATATATATATATATATATATATATATATATTTTTCCTAACCTAAAGTTTGCGATACCGACCCCTAAGGTACAGTATAACTATCAAGGCTATTCAAAGACGGCTACCGACAGTTTTAATTTCGATTATGAGCTGCAAAATAAATAAAACAATAAAGTTGCATTTTGTTCCTCACATGTCGTGAAACGTGGCTTTTAGTGTGGTCAAAATTTCGTAAAAATTTTTTTTTGAAAAGAGAGAAAGAGAGAATAGGAAAAAAAACATAATAACAAAAAAAAAAAAGGAGAAAAAAAATTGACTACTACAAATAGCTAATCATGGTAATTTAAGAATGACGGTGCCAAAATTAAAACTGAAGATTAGTTCTTTGATAACAGCACACTAGTTCATTGTCAAAAGTGTCAAATATTTATAAATTTTTATTACAAAATTTAAAAAAAAAAAAAAAAACATTAAGACAAAAAAAATTTAAAGACTTAAAAAGTATTCGTCATAAGTATAAGTAAGTATTCGTAAGTATTGCTGAAATAAAAATCAGATAAAGCAATTGTAGACAACGTTTAGCTTTTGCAAACGGCAAAAAAATTAGTTAATCTTGTTTTAGAATATATGGAAAAAAACTTACAGTCTTAAATAAAGTTTTTAGTTCGGAAACATTTTTAGAACTGATGGAGAAAGAAAACAGCGTAGTAAAAAAAAAACCATAGAAAAGCATCTAAAGAATTTTCATCCAACGATGACGTATGGAGGAGATTGTGTAATTTTTATACAAATTGATGTCTGAAATTTTGTAGACACGCTGTTTATGGTTTGATGAGAAGAAACAGTTATCTTGATTCCAATCGCAATCTGGATCCGATGAAAGATCAATATCACTCTCTCTAAATCTTTTCCTTTAAGGTTTACTTGCTCCTAAATCCCAGCAAAGCGACCTGCCACTTAAAAGGTCTTGTTCCTGTGAAGGGATTACGTTACACCCTGGGCAGCAGAGAAATGGTGTCATGTAATTCATTTACCCTATCTGGAACATTCATTTTAATTAAGGGCCAATTATGGAGTGTTAGACGCCCGCCTTCCATGCATCCCTCGAGAACGTCCGGGGTTTTCGACCTCTGTGGTGAAGCATGTAATGGTGTTTGCAATGTTGCTTAAGTAAACTTTCTTCGTTCGGCTTTATATACTCGGAAGCACTATCTCTGGGAAATGAATCTTCTTTAAGATAGCTAGATAAACACGAGTGTTCTGAATCTGTGTGTGTGTTTATTTAAGAAATTAATCTTAAACTAATTTGTTTCTTTTATCATGTCCCCGAAACGAATGTAAACATTATTGTTTCGGAATTTTTGTTAATTATTGAAAATTAGGATGTTCAGTTAAATATTACTTTGTAGAAGAATATTTCTTATTTCTTTCTCAATTTTAATAGTATTGTGGCTTTTAATATATAATATTTAATTTTTTACAATTAATGGTATATGGAAGGGTCCTGATGGCCGAGTGACTAGCTCTCTGGAGCTTTGTGCCGCAGGTTTCGGGTTCCAGTCCCGGCGGTGCAATAGATGTTTGTAGTGGTTCGAAATCCCCTTTAAACAGTAGGTATGTCTAGTATGACTATAGAGTGAAGGGTGACAACCTTACCCCGTAAAAGAAAGCATCTCCTGTCTCGAAATCTGCTAGTAGGCAGAAGGCGTTTGCTCGCCATACCTATTTGAAAACTTTTGTTTTTGTTGAGATGCTAATAATAAATGGTTGGAAAAGTAATTTATAAAGAATTTGCTTTTAATTTACAAATGCTGAAATTCAAGACTTGACATAAATGATCTGGCCATAAAATGACAATGATCTACTTCTATAGAGTGTCTGCCATGGCCACAGAAACCTCATTTTCAGAATTCTCGAATACATTAGTGATATATTTTAATAAGAAAGGAATAATTTATAAAGAATTTGCTTTTTTTTTTTTTGGCAAATGCTGAAATTCATAACTTATAAAGAAGCAGTTGACAGACATATTTGAAAAGAATTAATATTATACGAGAAAAAAAAAGCATTTAAATTTTCTGTTTTTGTTACACGATGGTGTGTCTTCAAACCAATTTTTTTTTTATTGAAATATTTTGCACATAAAAAAATGTAATTGTTCTCAGAATTATTTTCTAAATGTGGCTCATGAGATATTTTATCTGAAATTTGTAGACACACTTTTTATGATTTTATGAGGAGAAAAGGTTGTTTTGATTCCAATCTCAATCTGGATCCAATGAAAGATCAATATCAAGCTCTCTAAATCTTTCCTAAGGTTTGCTTGCTCCTAAATCCCATCAGAGCGACAGGCCACTTAAAAGGTCTCGTTCCTTGTGAAGGGATTACGTTACACCCTGGGCAGTAGAGAAATGGTGTCATGTAATTCATTTACCCTATCTGGAACATTCATTTTAATTAAGAGCCAATTATGGAGTGTTAGACGCCGCCTTCCATGCATCCCTCGAGAACGTCCCGGGGGTTTTCGACCTTTGTGGTGGAGCAATGTAATGGTGTTTGCAATGTTGCTTAAGTAAACTTTCTTCGCTTGGCTTTATATACTCGGAAACACTATCTCTGGGAAATGAATCTTCTTTAAGATAGCTAGATAAACACGAGTGTTCTGAATCTCTGTGTGTGTTTATTTAAGAAATTAATCTTAGCTAATTAGTTTCTTAATTCGTTTATCATGTCCCCGGAAGGAATCTAAGCATTATTGTTTCAGAATTTTTGTACAGATTTTCATGATTTTCAGTTAAGAAACATTTTACTACGAAATAATATTTATCTCTTTCTCCATTTTAATAATATTTTGACTTTTAATACATAAATTTAATTTTTAAAATTAATGTTGTATTTATTATTCGAGGATTTGCCTTTTGATAAGCGTTATTGATTTCCAAAATTTCCAAGAAGAAAGGACAATTTTCTGAGTCACTACTGGATGACTGTAGAAAGGCTGAAAACGCAAAGAACTTACCTTTCATGAATAAAAGATTTACATGACACCTCTATACTTTCCTTCTTCAGTTCGTTTCTCCTTTCCAGATCCTTGGTGTTTACTGAAAAATTTTAAACTTGATGAGGGTTATTTGAACTTTGTCTCTGATGTCAGCAAGAAATCTTTTCTTGATTCTGAATTGAAATATACTGACTTGGCTAATATACATGAACGTTTCCCTGATGATACTTGACTCCGTGTTTACAGTGATGGTTCGGCTGAAGGAGGCATAAGAAATACTGAAGCTGGAGTTTATTCTATTGACTTTACGTTATCTTATGCCATTGGAAGGAACTTTGATAAATTTGATGGTGCAGTAGTCGTCATTTCTTTGGCCATAGACAAAATAGAGCAATATGAAAAAAAAAAATTATCGTCTTTTTTGTTGATACCAAACCGGTAATTAAGATCCTTGCCAACTACCAATTAGTGTGAATATGAGATTTCTAGTAATTGCATAGTAAAGATAGAAAAGCTGTTGAACACCGTGAATTTAATTGCTCTGCAGTGGATTCTAAGCCATTGCGAGATATATCGAAATGAGTTGGCTGATATGTTGGTCCAGAATGGATCACAATTGATGCAACCTGATTCTCTTTTGCCTTTGGGACGTATAAGGCGATATTTATTTCTCTCTATTAAATCCAACATTTTCAACGTGTACAGAGAGAAGGCTTTTAAGAAAAAGTGGTATTCCCTATCGAATAAGTCAACAAGAAATTCCAGTTGTTTGCCTAGAGCCGTCGGCGTGGTCTGCTTTAGACTTATCACAGGCCATGACTACTTGCAGAGTCATCTGTATAGCATAGGACTGGCTGCTACAGATATTTACACCTACTGCAATATGGCGTGCCCATGACTGGAGAGCACCTCATCATATGTCATACTGTCCTTAACTGTATCCCTTTTTGTGTTGCTGTCAATGCCTTTAGTGATTGTTTTTGCCGTTCTTTACTGAATTGGGCTGCTCGTCGACTAATAGCCGTTAGGTAGAAAGCGGGCATAGGATAAAATAAATATATCCTAATTTAAGGACACTGATAAGTTATGCCTAATTGAAAACTTTCTGATTTTGCTGTGATGTTCATGATAAATATATTGGTAGAAGAGTACTCCTGTTGCTCTGAGTAAGGTGATCAAGAGGGTGCTAACCAACCAAATGGCCCTTTTAATAGTGTTCTTTCCAATTGTTGTGGTAAAATTTGATTGGCATCCCATAGCAAACAGTATAAACAGCTACATATCTCCCATTGCAGTAACATAGACTTTAGGTCAAAATGTTTGACATTGGAAAACAATATTTTTATGTATGTTCAAAGGTAGAAGTAAACGTTTTTACAAGTTTTATTTACTCCAATAAATCTTAAGAGCGAGAATATGGTATTGTAAAAAGAACAGTTTATTTTCCATCAGCAAATAATTGGAAATTTTTCTTATTCTTGTATGTGAAAAATAAAAGAAAAAGAATTTACTTGGAAAACAGGTTTTCATATTCAACATGATTTTATCAAGTGTGATTCAGTTTTTAATTGAATATTCAAGTTGTTTCTCTTTTATCAGAGCTCTATAAATTTAAATTAACATAAATCTATTTCGTAAGTAACAGATGATTCTTCATACATTATATTCTATAAATACTATATATTCTATGTTATATATATATATATATATTCTGTTATATATTTATATTATAAATATACGTTACGTTCCATTCTTCATGTTTTACATTCTATGAAGTAAATGACCTCGATATATTCTACCACTATGGTGTGCACATTGGGGAACCAGATTGTAACCGTGTGTGGTTGCGTTGAGATATTTGTGGCATAGTTGGCGAAGTCACAGCTTTATTTACACACGCACAAACACCCCGTACATACAATTAGACAATATGAAATACATTTACAGGCAGATAATTATAAATTGTGCGAAATATACTTCCTCTTATGATCTGTAGGCCAACTGACCATTTCTCCTGAACGTCACAGAGGCTCTTGCCAATACAGGAAGTATGGTTATATTACGTAAATATACCTCATATTAACAGAAAAAATATTGTAAATTAGTTTGACAGATTAAGTAATATTAGTGTTTCAGCTTGTTTGTTTCTGATACAATAATTCCAACTCTGTCATCTTCTTTTATATCTTCCATTAGGTAACTTCACCTGCATCGAAGTCCTGTTCACTCTAGAACGTCGACTGGTTACTATCTCTTCCACACCTACATCCCGACCTGTCTGATCGTCATCATGTCCTGGATATCCTTCTGGATACGTGCAGATGCCGTGCCCGCCAGGGTCACCCTGTGCGTCACCTCCCTGCTCACCCTCGCCACCCAGCACGCCCAGTCCCAGAAGTCCCTGCCCCCGTCTCCTACATCAAGGCCATCGACATCTTCATGTCCACCTGCACGCTCTTCGTGTTTTCGTCACTCATGGAATACGCCATCGTCAACATTGTGGTGGGCCAGGCAGAAGAGAGGGAGAGGTTGGCTAACAAGCTGCTCAATGACATACAGTTGATTCATATGGAAGTGAGTAAATATTCAAATAGTAGAAAACTGTTTTATTTGATGTCTGCAGGGAATCCATATTGTAGATCAAAATTTTTGCAAATAACGAACTAGCCTGGATGCAGGATCGTTATCTATCTATCTATCTATCTATCTATCTATCTCTATATATATCCACGATATGTATTGCCAAAAAATGTGCTACATTTTAAAATTTTACTTATCAAAATAGATCCAACTGTTTTTAGATAATATATTAAAATTCTTAAACTTATTTGGATCAATACATATATGTGAAGAAATATGTGTACATATTAATATAAAAAAAATTAAAAAAATTAAAAAACATTTTCATGTCCAAAATTAAAACTCATTAATTTTGTGCATGGTTATTACAAAAATCTAAACAAGTATTAAAACAAATATCAATTTTTTTTTTATTATTATTAAAAACTTTTATTTGTTAGATTCCAACTTTTAGTGCAATGCGGCGACATATAACAAATACATGTTGACTTCGACCTTCATAACTCTGTGCCTCAAAGGGTTCAAAAACAAATTTGGAAATAGGCGTTATGTTATACCAAAAATTAATTGTTGCTACTTTTATTTCCTTGAATATATAAGAAGCGGTTTAAATCTTCAAATATACTATAGATTCTACATTTTACTATCTGCGATTATAAATTGATACATTTCTTTCATTTCCGTTCCGTGCTTTCGAATGGCATAATGCAAAAGCGCATTGAAATTCCGAGACAAGGAGAATTTGGTTCAAATAAAAAAGATACCAAGAAGAAGTGAACCAGAAGGGAAACCCGATGGATCTCGAGATCTCGGCTTAGGAGAGAACAGCGCGAATTTAGAACAGGGATCTCGGCTTAGATGCGGAAATCTGTGTAGAAACAAGGGTTTCCTCATCTAAAATGAGGAGGGACCAGGATAAATCTGATACCCAAAAAATATTTTTTTGTTTGGTGCAAGGATATGGAAAAACAGACCCAACCATACAGATTTCAGTCTTGGGGAATTCGTTTTTAAAATTCCATTATTAAAATGGAACCCCATTTGGATACTATAGTATATATTTGTATTATAGAGACCTTTATTGGTACACTATAAGTACCTTTAGAGGCCGTTCATGATGTACACTGGGTAATATTAAATCACATAATGGTCCTTCATGATATAGCAGGTCCTTCTTGTACACATAGGGCAATTTAGCAGGTTTTTCGATGGTGACACTGGATAATATTAACAGAAATTCTAGGTCCACACTGGCGATATTAAACGTAGTGCGCAAAAATTTCCTGCTAAAATTGCCATCTCTGTAAATGGGCCTGCTATATCATTAATGTTTATACATATACGCTGTTGCTGTAATAAAGGGCTTCAGGCTAAAAAAATGTCTTGCATTGCTAAATAACGTATAACTATACAATTTTTTGGTAAAATCCATAAAAATAGGGGCTGTTGGGATTTGGCGTCGAAAATGTTTTTGCCAAAAAGAGCGTCAATTGACGAGTGTGATTCTATGTGACGAGAACTGCAACCCTAACGCGATAACTTGATTTCCCCAAAGCAGAATTTGCAAAAAAATGCTGACATTTTAGGATCTTTAATGAAAAAATGAACAAAAGTAGCTGGAAATTTTAGGAAAAATGTATTTGCCCGGCATGCTGAAATATTATTCAATTACTTAAATCACGTTGGAATGTATTCCACCCAGAATAATGTATCCTTCCTAATGGCAATACCGCAGGTTTCTCTACAAAAACTCTTCCAATTAGTCATGGTATTCAGTGCACATTCAATCTCATTAGTTATATCGCTGTCGAACGCCTACAGATCTGGTCATACATAATTCTCATAATATCGTACAAACTCTTTTTCCGATTGAGAGAACCACGAATTTTGATAAATTGATCTTTTCACTTTCTGTGCAACATCATTAAATTTTGCTCTGTATCTCTACATATATCTATCAGATTTATCTTTCGTAACATTTAGAACCATAACATTTCTACAAATAGGGACACACAACATTCTTAGCAATCAAAAATTGAATAATTTTCAACTTACCTTGACATTCCAAATTCCTGTATAAATCCTCGCTGTATCACTATTTTCCTCAATTTTAAGAAATACCTGCGATATTTGTTAACAAAATAAAATTCTTCAATACAAGACATCGCTAATCGAAAGACTGTGGTCCACATAAGGAAGAAAACCGCAGCCACATGAACTGTTAACGAGTGATATTAATCGTTATTAAAATTAACGGTTCTAATTCTTTCAGAACATTCCAGTAATTGAGTTAAACCACGCCAATTAAGCTTGGCCAATCAGGCATTAGGAGATATTTTGATTACCACATTTGGCGACATTTGCTTACTTGGTGGCAAAAAAATGTCGCCAAATCTAACAACGCCTATCTTGCGATTTGGCCTTTTTTTTTTTTTTTAAATTAAGTTCATTGCCATAAGATTTTCTACAGTGAAAATTATTTGTAATGTATTTCCTCTCATTTTGCTGGTAAAATTCAGGATTACAAAGTATACTTTCAGTTTTTTTTTTATCTTATTGACTGAATGTTTTTTATTTTTTTGCAGGGGAAATCAGAGTGCCAAACGGAACCAAAAATTGCCCGGTCACCCTCTCTTCACCGTCGATCTCAATCTTTGGAAAGACGAGCTCAAAAAATAGACAGAAGTTTTCTCGAATCGTTTTCCCTTTCCTCTTCGTCGTGCTCAATGTAGCTTACTGGTGTTACTATCTGAGATAAGAGTTCTCCTTGATGCACGTTGCCACAAACGTCGATAAGACCAGAATACTGTCAATTCTCGTTAAAAAGTTATTATATTTTTTGTCTCAGTTTCTGTTATGAAACGACTCAATTTCCTCTGCATACAAAAAATACCAATACTATTTGAACGGAAGTGTCATTTGTGTTATGCTTGCTGTCACATGTTAAAAATTACGTTTTAGTTTTATTTGATATTTTTATTTTGAAATATCTGGAAGAATTCATTTTTGAAGCCTGTCTAGAACATGCAGAAACCAATTGGTTATTTTTGAAAAGAAAGGTTTTGAGAGAAATTTTTATTTCTGTAAATTCAGATGATTTTCAGAAAAGTTAAAATTTGGTGTACAGATTATTTAATTCTACATTAGTCGCAATGGTAAAATCGTAAAATAGGCCGTTGGGATTCAGAATCAAAAATTTCTCGACAATGTCCGCCAATTACTGTTTAAGATAGTAAGTGAGGTGAATTACAAAAGTACATGAAACCTGGTTTACCACATTTCGAGACTTATCGCTCAGTTGGAGCCACAAAAAAAGACACCAAATCACAACGGCCCATATTTGCGATTTGGTCACCGCAATATCCAATAGTTGCATCTGCCAGAATACCGCCTTCTTTTCAATCTATCGTTTTTTCTGGTCAACGTCTATGGTATGTGGATTAGTTTAACATGCAAGCATTTTAATATAATAGACACGTTCGTTATATATATAATATATTATATGCAGAGAAATGTTTTTAAAATCTATTATAATTTTAGAAGAAAATAAGTACGTTTTCTACACATTTTAAAAAAGTACTAATGTATTTCATATAATTTTCAGGAAATTGTTAGTTTTTGTGCATTTAACTCATTAAGATAACTATTCAAAAACAAAGTTTGTGTATTTTTGTGACTGTTTATGAATGAAAATAATTTGGCCTAACAGAGAATTAAAGATCAACACACTTACTGTGGATTTAAAGTATGTGGATGTGAATTTAACTTAAATTTTTACAAATTACCTGCTCACTAGCAATCAGCACGATGGGCCATTTTATATAATGGCCTCTAATAATTGACAGCATTACATTAAAATCATCTTTGAACTTCTAACTTTCTAAGATAATGTAAGATTTGAATTGAATCTAAGATATCTTCTCTTAGGTATAATAATTAAGTAATAAACTCTTTCAAATATGTATCTATTAAATATGTATCTGTCTTGTTTATGAATCTTTCAAATTGTAGCTTCAAGACTGGAGGCACAAGCAGTATATTAACTTTTATCGAATAGAAATTGATAATACCGTTTAAGATTATATTTTTAAAAACATCAAATGGAATTTCAATTTATTGGACTGGAGACATGTTGAAATAATTTTTTTAAAAGACACGATTTTGTATGACAGTCGGGAGCAAGTAACTATCGAAGTTTTGATAATGAAATGGTTCTTTGTAAAGATACTCTGTTCATACCGAGTAGCAATACGTAA